>OZ023274.1:40503078-40651596 GCA_964007475.1 Hybos culiciformis | reverse complement strand
TGAGACCAGCGCTTTCGGAAATCGAGCCACAATTAACAGGCAAGCGCACCCATCACATTAAAAAACATTTAAATGTTTTATTAATATCAATCAATTTAAATGTTTTATTTGATTTAAATACTAAATAAAGAGATTATTAATCTTTATTTTTTATTAATTTTGTTATAACTAGAAAATGTTGTTTATTTTATTTTAATTTTTTATTTATATTTACTATTACTAAAAAAATTTATTAATTTTTTTAGTACTGAAAATAAAATAGTATTTGTTATTTAAACGTTTTTTTCCTTGAGTAACGATTATTTCTCAAAAAAATATAGGTTGTGGGTCGCCAAAATACGTCATTTAAAATTTGGGGTCGCAATACAGAAAAGTTTAAGAACCGCTGCTCTAAACTATCTAGTTTTAGCTTTTTTTCTATCAAAAATTAAAAAACGTAGTGTACTATTTATTTTCATTAAATATCTGTTCGTCCTTCCGTTCGCCATTAAAATGGCTACTAATCGATTTCAATTCTTTAAATGGAAAATGGTGTATGATATATAACTTAATGGTATATGGGCATTAAAGGAACTTAATGCTTAAAACGGGCCCTTACTTAATTTATGAATTACAATTCTGTATTTTTTCTTTAGAGTTAATAATTTTCAGAGCCATATATTTTTGCAATATAATTTGAAAACTGTAGTAGCGATTATTTTTGAATCCGTAAAATTAGATGATGCTTTGTGCGAATAATCTATGCTTGCAAATCTATAATAAATAAATAAATAAATTTAATATCTAGTTCATAGAATATAAACTCTTGAAATCAAAATAAGACATTATATATTTATAATATAAATAAGCACTTTTTCTTTAAAACCATTTTTAATAAATTCATAAATTCAATTTAACAGATACCGACTTTTCTCATCATAGAAAAGAAAATATTGCGTAGAAAATTTTTCCCATTTTAAAAAGTAAACAGGTATCAAATATTCGTATATACATATAATAGGGTATTTGTGGAAAATCAATTGAAATTTTTTTAAGTAATTTTATTGCTGACTTTGTACTTGAGGATTTTGCCTTTTACTGTTGTTATACCACTTTAAGTCATAACATAATTTTTTTTCGAAATAAGCAACACAAACACTTTATTCAAGTGCACAACTGAAAAAGTATATTATTCTAGTATAAGGTGAAACTCGAATCCACGACCGAATACAAAGTAGGAAACGGCATCTTTAAATCATGAGAACGACTACTCCGAGAAATGTTATTCCTTGAATTCTGATTTATAACAATAATTGAAAAAAAAAATTGCGAGAATAAACGAAAGCCAATGTTATTGTTGCAACAGATATCTTTGTTTATTTTTACTAAACAAGTTTGTTTTTTCCAAATTTTGTTTCATATTTCAAACAGTATTATATTTTTGCGACATTATTTGCATTCAAATTACTATAATTTATAATAATTTTTTATATATAAAATATGAAATCAAAATTCTAAAAGAAAAATAAAAAAAATATAAATAAGAATTGCTTGGAAGCGAATTATTCATTCTAAGAGATATTAATTCAAATTCAAAATGTGAAATTTTTACATAAATATATTTTTATAATATGTAAAAAACCAAAAAATCTTAAAATCGAAAAATAAATAATAAAAAATTATTGTTTTACTTATTGTTAATATTTATTTATCGAAGAGGAAATAATCAAAAAATATCAATAACATTGTTTACAAATTCAAATTTCACGGAAATCTAAAATTTTAATGGATAGAATTTTTCTTTTTGATTAAATATTCAATTATCCCTCAACCATTAAAAGTTCTGGTATAATGTTTGATTAAAGTATAAAATAAATAAATTTATACACCGCAGTCATTATAGTATTTGTTTTAATATAATACTTAGTTACTTTAAAAATGCGTTTAATACATTCTCAAAAATGTAAGTTTGACAGTTTGTTGTATATGCTCGAAATTTAATAGTCTTCTAAGACTCTTAGAACTAACTAAACATATCAAATTATACATATATGTAAAAAATTTATCACTTTCTTAAATAATATGCTTTTTCTTGGGTTGAAGCTGAATAATAACTTCTAATAACTTCTATGAACTACAAGTGAAATTGAGATCTAACCATGAAAGTGAAGTAAGTAAGTTCATTTTTAAATATTGTGTGATTAAGAAATTATCTTACCTATATCTACGAGTTTAACGTCCAAAAACTGATCTTAAGAAATTAAATTGAATAGACTAAAAAATTTTGTTTAAGTAGAAGAAATAACTTTATAAATTATATTCTAATAATAATTATCTTAACTATCCCAGTATGTGCAGAAACATTTTATATAGTATAAAAGCGAAATTTAGTGATTCCTTCTGGTGACTTAAGTACTAAACACAATTGGGGCGACAGCGACAACGACAGCGATAGCGACTATCAAAAAAAAATAGAAACCATATATTTGTATGAGAATGAACACAATTGAGACGACTGGCGACAAACGACATTGTCGCCTGGCGACAAATTAGAAATTTTTCTATTTTGTCGCCAGGCGACAACGACAACCATATATTTTTTTATTTATTTTTCTATTTGTTTACTTTTTTCCTGTATATTTATTTCGTCGCCGTCGCCGTAATTGTGTTCACTCGAGTGATATCGCTGTCGTTGTCGTTGTAGTCGTCGTTGTCGCCGTCGTTGTCGCCCCAATTGTGTTTACTCCTTTATTTTACAACTTATGAAGAAATTTAAGACGGTAAAAAGTTCCACTAAAAAAAGATATATTTTCTGCCAGTCTCCTGAAACCTTTAAATTTAGCTAATTAATTTTTGCTTATTTTTTTTTCTCAGAAGTGTAAAAAGGATATTTTCTTATAGATGAAAAAAACACTCGAAAAATATACTTTGAAGAATAATATTTTGTTTTTTAAGTAATTCCTTTTAAAATCTTATTTTCCTAACTTTTTGTTTTTCTTTCAAAAAAAAAAAAAAGAATATAAAAAAAGGAAATTCAATCCTTTACAATTTATATACATAATTTACACTACCGTAAGCTATGTACCTTGAATAAAAATAAATTTTCGCTAAAGTGTCTGTATTTTTCATACTTGTGTGAATAAATTTTAAATTTTGTTTAATCACCATCGTGAACCATGAGCGAATTTTCAAATTTTTCAATAGTATATGTTTCAAACAAATTAACTATTAAATAAACTTCCGTGTTATATAAGAATTTTCCGTAAATTTCTTACCATCTTATAGATAGAGGGTAACCGTTAAAATGTTTAGTTATATTCAATAGATAAAAGAGTTGAATAGCTCTTATTTCTCTATTATGTTTAAAATGAAGCTGTAAAAGGGTAATCAGATTAAAATTTATTTATTCATTCATTTTACTTAATAAAAATTATAACAAAAATGTTTGATTCGGAAGTGGAACGCATTCTTTCAATTTGAAGTGTTACAAATTTTTTTCTATTTTTCAATTCAATTCAATTATTTATTTTGTCCACAGAATATTTACAATTTTTTATAAACATAATTAAAGTAACTTAAATCTAAGAGATGGATGGTTAAAATCCTATACAACTAATTAATCTCTACTTAAATGTCATCGACGAATGTAATATACAATTTTGGGGAAATTTTATTATTTAAGGGAAATGTGGATTAAAAAACCCTTCTTGTAGTTATTTTTTTTTAGCTTTTGAATTTTTCTCTATTTGATACTAAAAAATGCGAATATTGTGCTCATCATATTAATATAGACTTAAGGCAGATTATATACTTATTAACAAGCATTTACTAAAAACTCCAGAAAAACTGGAGGAATTTTCACAAAACGCAAATCTATTTTATATTATGGTAATTTAAAAATAAAAATTTTTTTTTTTGAGTTATTTATCAACTACACCAGCAAAGAAAATAATTTTAGCTCTTATCGATTGTCATAGCTTTTATCGCAGCTCCAATATAAACAGTTCTATGGAAAACTATATAAATTTTCTCCTCTATGCTAGTATCGGAGCTCCGACATAAACACACCCTTATATACAATTTACAGATTAAAATATTTCGTGTTATTAATAATACTAATTTTTGAAATATAAAAAATACTTAATTATGAAATTATCTTTATGAATCATTATTAAACAATGTCCTCAAGATATTTCTGTTCTTATTAAAACCCAAATTTGAACTTATATATCCTTGGACATTTTTTTTTTTATGTCTTTATTCAAATGGACCAACATAATTATACCTAAACTGAAAATCCTATTAAAAAAACAAAATATTCATCTTATGTCTTCAATGTACAATAGGGACTTCATTATTATATTTTGAACATTTTTTAATTAAAATTAAAATTAAAAAGCTTTGTTTTGATATGCTTTGATTTTTTTAATTTTTTGTCATGCGAATAAAAATCTCTGTGGAATTGACTTGCAAAAAAAAAAAATTTAAAATTTATATTAAGAACGAGCACGGCTATATTTCTTATATAGGGTAAAAAACTTAATTGTATAAAAAGTCATAAATATCTGAAAAGTTGGCTTCGAAATTTTCCAACCCTAGGAATACAGGTTATTTATGATCGAGAGTATTATATGATTGCAATCGAAATGTGTAAATTATTTTTATTTTTCTTTTAATTAAATTACTTTAAAATAATTTTTCCATTAAATTAATTGGAATTTTCATTAAATAACATTTTTATTTTATCATTAACCTAATGAACTGTTAAATAATATAACAAAAGATAAAATTCAATATAATAAAAATCTGATAATTTTTTAAATAAAAAAAACAATATAATGTAATTTCTGTAAATAAGGTTAAAAATTAAATGTAAAAGCAATTCAAATTTATTCAACATTATATTTTACATTGTACTAAAATGATAGTAATTAACTATAAGTAGGTATATATAATATTGAATTCAATGAAATTGTAATTAATAATTTATGATGCCTACCTTAATATGGTATTCGTTGTTTAAATGAATTTTTTATTTTTTTTTCAACGATAATCGAACATACTTACTTATTTACTAACTTCTCTATAGAAATGATTCCCAAAATGTGGGTCGCGACCCACTGCTGGGTCGCGAGCTGATTCTACGTGGGTCGCCAATAATTTTATTATTTGTATTAATTTATTTTTAATTAATTTAATACAATATTTTTACATTTAAGCAGGTATGTGTTTGAAGCATATTTTTAGGTGCTTGTAAATTTTTTCTCAACAAATGTCTGTATTAAAAAGGTTTCAGTACGAAATTCATAATTATCCAGTTTTACACACTGCAGCATTAAAAGTACTACTTCGATTCACAACGTCTAATATACGTGAATATACATTTTCAGCAATGTTTGCATTAAAATACAAATATCGCAATCAGGCTCAGACGCTTTCATTTATGAAAGCCGTGAAATTTCGGCAAATCCGCAGCGACGAACTTATGATGATTATTCATGAATAGCCGCTAGACGAATTTTAAAAATCAATGACCCTACGGGCAGATACTAGTAGGATTAATCACTGAAAAATCACACCTTTATTATATAAGTACTGATAATTTTTCGAATTACTTTTTTTTATATCGGATCAGAATTGTTTTGGTTCCCAAATAGTTTTTTTTTTCAGCTTTTTTTAAGCCATTTTCATCAAGCCGCAGCCACGATTTTAAAATTTTTTAAGCCGCAGCAGCAATAAATTAATAATAAGGCGAATGGGCCGCAGCCGCATTAAAAATGACGGCGTCTGAGCCTGATCGCAATAAATTTCAATTATCAATCTCACTTCACTAATACAAAAGCAGATGTCGAAGATGTTATTTGTAAAAATAGAAAACAGGTCCATTCTTCTCATTAATTAATTATTTTCATATTAATTAATTTATGAACTAAAGTTTTTACTATTTTGCTTTTTTCTTTATTTTTACAGATGGGTCGCGAAAACTTTTTAATTAGTGGGTCGCGTCTGGTAGAAGTTTGGGAACCACTGTCTATAGGATTGTTGCAGAAATACACATACTTGAAAGGAAGCGAATTAAAGTGAAGCCAGTAAAACATTTCCTTTAAAGCGTTTCATCATTTTATTATGTTTAAGATTTTAACAGTATGGTTCGAAAAGGTTTAATTAAATTGCAAATTTTCAAATATATATATGTTAAAAGTTTCATGTAACCTTGCTTACATTTTACTGAAAAAGGGATGAACATGGCATATCAGGCATCTAAAAAATTTTATCTATATAAAAAAAAATTAGATTATTAGAATTTCCCTTGTGTAATGTTCTATTCCGTGATTAAGAAAAAAAATCATAAAATAAATATTTATATGCAGAAATAAAGATGAATATCTTAATCTGAAAAAGTTAGATTATATTTGGTAAATATTCCTATTTGTATTATAGAATAAAATACTTTTCAATGAGTCTACGTGCCTTATTGTCATATATCTTTATTATGAAAAAAAAAAACAAAAATAAAAAGGCTCAGATGTCTAAACGATTTCATTTTAATAAAATCTTTTTTGACATTTTTTATTTTTTCCATTGAAAAAAAAAATGATATCATTATTATCAAAATGATTTTGCGAAAAATATTATTTTGATAACGCACTTTAATATTGGTACACATGGCAAAATTCACAATAACACTCAATGTTGATGAGCAAAAAAAAAATATATATGATAAAAGTAGTATTTTTTTTTGTTACTGATTTTATCATCATAAGAAGAAATACATAATATATAAAAAGTAAAAATGTTTTTGTTATTGGCTTTACATGTCAATCAAAAGTTATTTTATACCTAAAAAAAACATTCCTGTGTATATATTATACGAGTTATTTTGTTTCAAATATTACTTCTTTTCATTATGCCATAAAAGGAAAAAATTTGATTTCATCAGTTGAATGTAAACTATGTTGTTCTATATTGTACAAGTTCCTTTGTTTGAAAGCAGTTATTAAAAATAGACCGACAGGGAATCTGAGATTGATTTCATTACATATTGATACAAAAAATCTACTTTTTTTTTTTGAGAATTCCACTCTCACAAAAGCTTTTAAAACTTTCAAAATTGTATAGAACTGTTGTTATTTTTGAACTTTTAAAAGCATTTGTGAGAGTGGAATTCTCAAAAAAAAAAAAAAAAGTTCATGGGGTTGTGATATGGATTTTTTGTTTCACTATTTTAATTCTTTTTTTTGTATGGGACTGATTCCTCTTTATGTACATGCTTTTTGGTTGAACAAAAATTTATTAGAAATATATTCAAATTTACAATACCTTTGGAATAACTATATTTCTACTTTCTCAATGAAGCTACAATCGAAATCATATTTTGGGTTTGCTGTTTTTTTTTTCAAAATAAGATAAATTTTAGTTACAATAAAGTGGAACTGCAGAGTAACAAGAATTAAATTCAAGAAAAATAAATGTTGTTATGTTGCAATACTGTGTGTATCTTGTATCCTTTTTTTGTTAACATATAATTTTACCAAAAGCTTAATTTTGTTCACAAAAACAAAAAAACACAAAAATTAATTATACGAGTATTAACTCTTTACGCGAGTAATAATTATCTCAAGTTCTTTATTTAATTAGATATTTTGTGGATTTTTTTTTAATGTTGGTATAAAAAAGTGGTTTTCATTGTGCTGTCATAAAAAACATTCGGTGATATCGTGAGGATTTTTCAAATTATGTATTTTTACCTTATATTTTAATAAAGTTTAGAAAGAGACCTTTTTGAGAGCTATTATTTACAAATAAAAAAAAAATTAAACTAATTACAGTTTAAATTATCTATGTAATTAAATAATTAATATGAATGTTTGCGGTTGTGAACAAAAAAATCATAATTTAACACGTTTATAAAAAATTTCAATTTAATTAAATTTTCTTTTGGAATTTTTTTTTTATTATTGTGCTTAAAAACATATTTATTAATGAGTAATTATTGTTTTATTTTTGATTATAACTCTGTGGTAACCCAGCATATATTATCAAGGCTGTGTGTGTGTGTGTGTGTGTAACAGACCATGTGATTGTGTGAACTGAGTTGAAATAAATTTGCTTTTTTATGTCAAAACGTCTTAAAATTTTAAAATATATTATAGGCTTGCATAAAAATATTAGTATTTTCATTAACTTAATTGAAATATTTTAAAATAAAAATGATGCCTTTGATATTATTCAAAAGCTTATGTTCAAAAGTTTTCAATGCTGTTTTTCAAATTATGTTGAACGAACCCAACATTATTCATTTGATATGATTTTGGAATGTGAGAGGAGCTTATTGCCAACGAAAGGAAATCTTCGCAACACTGTCAAAGAAAATATTTCTTTTTTTTAAATCAGATATTCAAAGAAAATTATTTTGCTATATTGTTACAAAGGAAAATAAAATTAAGTATATGGTTAAGTTTTCCTTTTTAACTGAAAATGTATATATTCTTAAAAAGAAATTTTTTTTTGAATACAATTTAGAATTAAACGAAATATTATAATTAATTTTAATTGACAATTTTATTTTTTCCAAAAGAATACTATACTGATTTATTTTTATATAAATTTCAGGTCATTGTAGGTACTATTAATGTCAATCTTCTTTCCATCTTTCCAATAAAAAGGCTCAACAAAATGAGTGTACACTGGACACTTGAGTAGCAAAACAAATATTATAGTAGGTTTCTTAATTTTGGTTTTGGTATAATTCTTTTCAAACTGAATAATTTTTTTACGAAACAATAATTTAACAAAACGCATTTGGTATTAATATTAAGTGGCACAAAAATCTTAAACAAAAAATTCTAGAAAATAAAATTCAAAAAACAAAAATGTGCTAAAAAATTAGCATTGAAAAAACTTTTGCTCTATATAAAACACTATCATTTATATCTTTTAAAATACAAATTTAAGGGTTAAAATATTTTGTCATTTATAACTTGTTCAAATAAAAATAATATTCATCAAGAAAATTAATTAACATTTTAATTGCTAATTCTTTTTTTGTTGCTGTTATTTATCCCCTATATATTTGTATATATTCTCAAAGGTCAAAAATATGATTAATTACACTATATTAATTTTAAAAGAAAACCTTTTTTTTTATCTAAAGTGGATGAAATACATAACAACAGTTAGACGACCTTGAATAATTATTTAATGCTTTATTTACTAAGTATATGTTTTATGTTTTTGTTTGGATAATTTTAAGAAAAACTTTTAAACAGCGAATAATTCATTTTTGATTGAAGGAAAAAAAATAAACATGATGGTTTCATATTTTTTTCAACTGACTAAAATTATAGAAATTCTTTTAATGAAAAACATTTAATTAAAAGTAAAAAAACATATCCTCATTTTTCTTTTAATACATTCAACTGAAGAAAATTTTTTTGTTATTATTATCTTAATTTTCATTCTACTTCTACTCAAAGTGATCAAAAATGAACATATAGTTTTGGTATTAGAAACCAAAACGATACTTTAAAATAGGAAATTATGCAATTTTTGATTAACTAAGAAAAAATCATTACCAAATGCCAAGAAAAATTTTAAATTCTCAACAAATTTTGCTTATTCAACTTCGTTAACTTCACAAGTAACTTCGACATGTTTTTGGTTCTTCTGCCTTCTGTTGTCTTCTTGCATTATCCTCAAATAAAAAACATTTTACTAACTTATCAAACATTTTGTACCTCTTATGTCTAAAATATATTCCATGGACAAGAAATTATACACCACACAAGATTATATCAATAACAGTATTACAAAATCGACCCAGAACAGACAAAGTTCTGCAATCATCATTTTTTTGAAATATGTAATCGTTTTAAACAAAAAAAAAATAAAAACTTCGTCTTCAGGAATTTAATATCTTATTTAAGGTTTCTTAATTTTATTAAATTAGTATGTATATGAAAAAAAAACATAATTTCATGTTCAATATTTTATGTTTATTTATTTTATGTTAAGGATACTTTTTAGCTTTAATAATTTATGAATATTTAATAACATAAAATAATATACAAACAAAATAAATAATTTTTAAAATTATTTAATTAAGTTCATCGAAATTTATTCAAAACAGATGAATATAATTTATCTTTGGCATTTTCTTTGATATTTTGTGTTTTTCTTTTTATAATTTAAATACTGTAGTGTATAGGTAATTCATGGTAAACAAAAGGTTATGCCTGATGTTGAATTAATAAAAATATTGTATTTTTAAGTCGAATATATAATATTTTATATATAATTTCCATTCTGTTTAAAATTTATGAAAATCTTTTGAAAAATGATCAACATTAAAATATCCTTAATGTTTAATAAAAAAAATATTCGTAAATAGGAAAATTTTTGTTTAATTTTTCATTTTGACTAACTGAAAGTATTACTAAGGGTTTTAAGCAAAAAGTTTAACAAATTTAGATAGCGCATTATTAGAATAATATTTGTTTTGTCAATGGACGCAAAAATCAATTGATGTAACGAGGGATTCTAAATATTGTTCAGCTTAAGTTCTATATAAGGCTAGAATAAGGCTAAAATTTACATTTTGACTGCCACGAAAATTTATTTATATATTATTCAGTATTTTCAACCCCAAAAAATGTGCGTTGAATGTGAATCAAATTATTAAACTAAATATGGAAATTGCTATTTAAATGAAAATTTTGAAATCTTGAAACTTAATCAATTTACGTTACCTGCAGAAACTTCGAAGTTGACGAAAAATTATATAGAGTTAATAAAATATTCTAATTAGTTCGAATTTGTAGTGGTGCGTCATGTTTTTTCACTGTATCCAATGCAGTAATAATTATACACCTTAGTGCACTAAAGTGTTAAATAACGTTCAAGTAATAATATTGTAATATTACGAATTTTTTTTTAACATTACTTAATTTATTAGTCCTTGGGATCTGTATATATTTCCGAAAAAATAATTTTATTAAACTTGATTATTTTCAGTAATTTTACTTCATATACAAATTTTGCAGCTGAAAAAAAAATAAACAAATAAAATAAAGACAATAATAAAAATGTCATTTAACACGTTCTCCCACTAGTACAATATTTTCAATTCTTCTATTGTATACATAGAAAAATTATATACATATAATGTAATCTAATAATAACAAATTTATTACATCATACTTAAAAACGATTATAGATTCGAATTACTATGGTGACATAAAAAAATTTCTTTTATTATCTTCCTTTTTTTTAGTATTATTGAGTTACATATATATTATTTAATGATTATCCGATATCTTGCGAAAATATTTGATTTATTTTTTATTTGTAATTGCAAAATTGGAGAATTAATGACTGTTGAAAAAAAGGCGCCAGTAATAAAATTTAATCTTTTTTTTTTTGTTAATAACCGTGTACTGTACATTTCGTACTGAAAAAAAAAGTTGTATAAGTTTCAATTTAATTTTATATTATTTTTGAAAAACTAAAATTTTTAATTGGTTTAAAAATTAAAATTTTTGTTTATACCCTTATCCTTGTATTATACTTATGAAATTTGTAAATCGAACCAATATTCTCATTAATAACCAGGATGTTCCTA
This sequence comes from Hybos culiciformis, assembly GCA_964007475.1. Taxonomy (NCBI): domain Eukaryota; kingdom Metazoa; phylum Arthropoda; class Insecta; order Diptera; family Hybotidae; genus Hybos; species Hybos culiciformis. Next base: position 40,639,997 of record OZ023274.1, on the reverse strand, counting down.
AAATAATAACGAAGCATATATTAGCGAATAATTAAAATTAGTGAAACATTTGTTGTTGTACTGAAATTCCATTTCTCTATCATACTTTTAATAACATGGTACTAGTACTTTTATAATATAAATCAAAGTTGTTATTTTGTTTGTATGCATTCAGAGAAAAAGAAATGCCATTTCCTCCAAAGTTTATTGTATCTAGATATGCTTCAAGAAACTTCAGCTTACTATTATCAAATTCGAATTATTTACATAGTCATTCAGTATAGTTTGTAATGATTTTCTTTTCAATAGTTGAAAAAAGAAAAACAAACAAAAAACGAAAAAAAATTCATAATTTTCGCTTTTCAAGAATTTATCTTTAAATTAATGCAGTGATTTTTCAAAATGTTGAATAAATGAAAAACAATGAAAATTATTCGCTTGAAAAAGAAAATTATTAATGAAATTTTCATAAAATCATTATAGGTACCTGGCCTTTTCAAATATTTAATCTGTTGATTACAAAAAATAAAAAAAAATAATAATAAGATGTCTGTCTAACAAAATGGAACAACAATGATGGTCTCTCTAGGGAAATTTGTTAGTGTGCAGAAGAAATATAACAATATTTCAAATAATTGATGACTGCAGATTCGTTACCTGTATTGAAAATATTTTCTTAAAGAACGTAGACAATAATATTAAATTTTTTAAGAAATGAAATAAGTTGGAAAATTGATTGTGTATTTTAAAAAAAATATACCTTTCTATATTGTTTTTTCTTTTCAGTAATGAAATAATAAAACTTTTAGCAATATGCATCAATTTCGAACATTTAAAGCACTTATTTCAAGTGAAAAATGAACAAATCAACCGAGGCGAATACACGAACACACCATTGGATAAAATATATTAAATTCACTATAATGACTCCTGATTTAGTGTGAAATAAAATTTCTTGTTCGATACATTTTTGGGTGAGTGCCATTTGTACATCAATTACTAGTGATTGCAAACCGGTTTTTGCGGTAACCGGAAAGCCAGTTTTTTGTGCTAATTTAAGCCACCGAAAAAGCGTGTTTTATTATCCTTGAAAACCGGTTAATAAAATTTGCCAAAAAAATTACCAAATTAATTTTAGGATGAATATAATCAATAAGAATCTAGTTATAAAGGATTATTACCTCTTATACATAAGATACGAAAAGTTGTAAACATTTTTAGAAAATCACCAGTGAAAAACGATGATATCCTTTAAAAATGTACCATACTAGAATTTGGAAAAGTCTTAGACTCCAAGATGCAATGGAACAGATTTACTTTTCATGTTGGAGCGATTTTATGAATTACGAACATACATTCAAAAATCATTGATTGATTTGATATCATTCTTTTTTTTTCCGATGATGAATTTAAACTTCTATCAGAAGCTACTGCTGTTGTTTTACCCGTTTCCCGTTTTTATAAAAAACAAAAATCGAAAAACCGGTTTTAAAATTTTGTCGCAAATTTGCAATCACTATCAATTACCATAGTTGTACAGTTTTTCAATTTGTATGGAAAATAAATGTACAACTGGTATTTTCCTATGTAGGGTAAGAGTGGTACCTTCGACACCTTAACGGATTTTGATAAAAATAGTATAATTTTCAACATTTTGGAAAATGTCATTTCTCCGCGGCGGACAAAAGACATTTCGAATCGCGGACAAATGTCATTTTTATATCCGCGATACAAAAAGAAATCGCGGACAAATGTCCCGCGGACAAATGTCCAACAACCATTTTCAACAGATTTATATAATGAATTTAAGTTTAAATCATATTTTGGGATTTAACTTTTCAAATTAAATGATAATTTCTTCTTCTAAATTACAGACAGATTTTAAATAATTGCATTTAAAAAAAATACTTTTTTTTGACGAATACTCCCTCTGAGTGGGACGCTTCGTCCATATTCGAGGATGCTTCGACAATTGAAGGGTTGCTTTAAAAGTTGTACGAATTTTTTTTTCTTTAAAAAAACACAACCCATAAAAACAAAGTTTTTGATATAAATCCTTTATATGCGAGGCAATTGATATGAAGTTCATATAAAGGTGTGTGTGTGTTTGTGTGTGTGGGTGTGTGTGTGTGTGTGTGTGAGTCTGTGATGCCAAAGTATATTGTTGTCGACGTCAAAGTGATGTGCAAAATTTTAGATCGATTGGATACCGGAAATTGGGTCTATTTTGACTTACTAAAATTGCAGACCAGGTGGTGAAGTTTACATAAAGGTGTGTGTGTGATGCCAAAGTAAATTTCAGCTCGATTGGATACCGGGAAGTGGGTCATTTTTAACTTTGTAAGTTTGAGGAAAGTGTGCTGAAGTTCATATATATATATATGTGTGTGTGTGTGTATGTGAATGTGTCGATGCCAAAGTGCATTTTCATCAACGACAAAACGATATGCAAAATTTCAGCTCGATTGGATACCGGGAAGTGGGACAATTTTGACTTTCTAAGTTTGTGGAAACGGCCGTGAAATTAATATAAAGAATTTAATTGATAAAGGTGTGTGTGTGTAAGAGTATGTGATGCCAAAGTGCATTGTCATCGACGACAAAACGATGTTCCAAATTTCAGCTCGATTGGATACCGGGAAGTGGGTTAATTTTAACTTTCTAAGTTTGTCGACCCGGTGCTGAAATTAATATAAAGATGTGTGTGTGTGTGAATATATCAATGCCAAAGTGCATTGTCATCGACGACAAAGCAATGTGCAAAATTTCAGCTCGATTGGATACCGGGAAGTGGGTCAATTTTGACTTTCTAAGTTTGTGGAAACGGCCGTGAAGTTGATATAAAGAATTTAAATGATAAAGGTGTGTGAGTGTGAATGTGTCGATGTCAATGTGAATTATCATCAAGGACAAAGCGGTGTGCTTAATTTCAGCTCGATTGGATACCGGGAAGTGGGTCAATTTTGACTTTCTAAGTTTGCGGACCCGGTCTTGAAATGAACATAAAGGTGAATGTGTCGATGTCAAGGTCCATTGTCATCGACGACAAAGCGATGTGCAAAATTTCAGCTCGATTGGATACCGGGAAGTGGGTCAATTTTGACTTTCTAAGTTTGAGGAAAAGTGAAGTTAATATAAAGGATTTAAAAAAAAATTTATTTCGTTTTATAATAATTCAAAAAAATAGCATTTGATAAAATAATATTAATTAATCAACAAAAATTAAATAAATCACATTCTCGGATTTTAGTAAACAAATAAAAATATTAATAGTCACACTTTTTATTTATTTTTTTTTATCATAATACTCGTAAAAATGAAAAATTATTATTTTATTTATTAGAAAAATTTTTAATAATATTTTTTCTATAATAAAAAATCATTATTAAAAATAAAACTAAACAAAAAAAAATAAAAATAAATTACTTCCTTTAAAAAATTACATCGAAAATGAAAAAATCTTGTTTTTGTGTTTGACATCTGCAAACACATGTTACCTGATTTAATGTTTTAGTGATTCAATTTTAATTTAAAAGCCGCTACATAAAACATTCACGACGAGCTTTTAACTCATTGATTTCAATCGAAATTTGACAAAGTCAAGTCATCCTGAGGGTCAGATGATACCACTCTTACCCTACAAGTGGTAAAATGGTATAAAAAATAGTCCAGTTGTATAATTGACCAGTTTTACAACTGATTAAAAATTGTACTAATGGTAAATTCGAAAAAAAGAGATTGTACAACTGGTTTATTCGAAAAAATGAGATTGATGAATTGGATTATTTTATTATAATGAGTTAGTTGACATTATTTTGAACATACAGACATTTCATGATATAAACTTATTAGCTTTTGAACTCTTCATTTACTTACTACCTCTATATATATCAAGTTTAATCTAAAAACATAATTTACGTTACGTTAAATTTTATTTTTAAATGAATTATCTTAGATATAATAAAAAATATATAAAAAAGCGGAAAATTTTTAACCAACATTTTTTTTTTATTATTCTATCAAATTATAAAAAATTGAACCCTAATCTGTTAGGATTATATTTTATTTTGTCAAGAAAGGTTATTCCGCCAAGAAAGGGATAAAGGTCAAATTAAAAAAATTTTAAGAATATTATTATTATTTTTTTTAAGAACTCGACGACATCTAAGTGAAATTTATAGCAAACAAGGATTTAAAATTAATTGAGAATAATCGTGAAAAATTTATAGTACTTTTTTTTAGGCTTTATATAAATACACAAATATATAAATTTATGGGCTTTAAATCCATAAAGACGGATTTATATAAGTTTAATTTTTTGTTTCTATAAAGGATAAAGGAATTTTTGTACAAAGTCGTGGGAATATAGAGTATTTTAACTAAAAATAGCTTCAACAATATTTCAAAATTTCTTTATTAATCTATTAAATATTCATTTAGTTAAATTTAATATTTGTTTGCTTTAAGACATTTAAATTGTACACAAAATATTGGTGGAGGAAAATATATTTAGAAATTAGAAATTAAATATAAATTGTTTGAAGAACAAAAAAAAAAAATCGTCAAAATTCTGTATAATCTATGTCTTCCAAAATAATTTTGATATTTTATCTACCTTTATTATTTATTTTCAATGAATGACAAGGATAAACATTTAACCAAATACTTGTTTATTAAGTTTTGTGTTATATAATTTAAACTAAAAGTTATTTTCCAAAAATTAATTTTTTTTTGTTTTTATTTTTTTCAATAACACTCGTCAAAATTAAAAATATTTTAGATTTTTGAACTTTCAACTTTTTGAGGGTATTTTTATTTTTATGCTATTTATGAATTGTATAATTTAATAATGTTTTTTTCATAACCTACTTTAAATGTTGATTCCGAAGAGGTTATTTTTTTTTAAAGGTTATTTCTATTTTACGTAACTTTTCATCCTTTAACTTTTTGAAGGCCATAACGAAAAATATTGGAAAAAAAGGAATATTTTATATATACTTTCTATTTAATTTAACAATAATTATTTACCTAAATTAATTACAAAGACTTTATTTTTTTATTCGTACAATTTCATTGATCTCAAGCATGTAAACTAATTTTTCAGCACAATTAACAGAATATGAAAAAATAAAATAGAAAAAATTGTTTATATAAGATAAAAGTTTGGCATGAATTATTTGTGATACATGGCCTGATAGGGAATCATTTTTCGTACGTGTTGCACACATGGTTTTTTATACTAGAGTTAGTGAAATCTATTAAATTTTAAGACTTTTATAACAAAAATTTAATTAAAAAAAGTATATCGAGTTTTCTGTTTTTTTGTTTTTGTTAATAATAAACAGAATGCTCATTCGAGAAAAGACTAAATAAACGAATCGACTAAATATTCAATTCAATGATTTTCCAACATGGTAGTTGTTACAGATGGTAAAACTTTTAAGATTAGAACCTAATACATAAATTAATTAAGAATCAATAGATTTCTTTAGTTTCCTGTGTGAATATAAATAATATATACGTTTCGTAGAAATATCAAGCTTAAAGTCATCCCAAACTTCAAAATAATTTTACTACCATTTTTTATCGATATTCTACTAAGTATTCTATTTAGTTCACTCAATTTTATATTATACTCTTATAACTAACACAGAAAATTTTAAATTTCCAATTTCAAATATCAATTCAATCGATTTTTATTCTTAAAAAATAAAGAAAAAGAATCATTTTTGGTACTTCGACTTTTTATTGAAACTATATTTTTCTTTTCAGGATGTTATTATTCGTCTATATATATATATAATATATATTCTTTTGAAATGAAAGAACTTTCATATTAAATTTTCCAAATCAAACGAATTTCTTTTTATTATTAAATTTTCCTCTTTTTTTTTGTGAGAAAAATCACTTAATATCAATGCAAAAGGTGATGATAAACATTGGAATAAAATTTCTTTTCATTTTTTATTTTCCCTTTTTATTTTTGAAATATATATACTATATTGGTATATAAATGTAAAAGAAAATATTTAAAATAATATTTTTTTTTAAATTATAATTAATATGAAGATCTAAATAGTTCCAATTTTATTTTATACAAATGGAAATCGTATTATTTAAACTTGGTCTATTTTGAGCTTTTCTGATTTTAAAAATGGTATATGTACTTCAAAGAAATACACTATCTTTGAAATTTCAGAAGGAAATCATTACAGTTTTTATGCAGCTTCTTGATTTCTTACTTCAATTAATTTCATATTAATTTTCGACACAAAAAGTCAAACTCGAAATAATGCTTGAAATCAAGGATTTGAAAATGATAAAATTAAATTCGTTTTTGTATACATTTGAACTGAACTACAAAATAGATGGGAAAATTAAAAAATTAGGGATTTAACCAAAATGAATCACATGCTTTGGAAAATAATTCAATTATTTTTTTCCCGATAATTTATTGACAAAAATAACTTTTTATCATCTTTTTTTTAACATAAATAATAAAGGTTGATTGTCTTAACAGCGAACAAAAAATGAAACACTTATGTAATTAAAAAAAACGAATTAATTGACTGAATGAAAAGATAAAACAGTATTTTAAGAAGTTTATGTTAAAAATAAACAAAATAATTATGATTCCTTTAGGCAACATTTTTCCGTTTTTTTTTATTTTATGACAGAATCCCCATAAGAAATTTCTAAACGGATTATGACATTTTTGTCCGAAAATTTTCCTTTTAAAAGATAAAGAAAAATATTAAAAAAAAACCCGAAGAAAAATATGTAGGTACAAATTTTTTAAAAGAAAATTGTGTACTTTTTAATGTTTATTCTTCTGCCAAATGATAAATTTGATTATTTATTACGGCTTAAAATTATTGGACAGAATTCGTCATTAAAGAATTTTAATTGAATTACAAACTCCCAAATGATTGACATTCAGGTATCATGTGATTTAACCATACTATCTAGATGTATTTCGAGATCTGGAAAATGTATAAATGTATTAATTTCATTCAATGTGGCCCATGCTCATGTATATATTTTGTTATTTTAAAATGTTTTTCAAAAAATTGTTACTCAGGACAAAATAATCTGTTTTAACGACTCCGTAGATCGCGGAAAGTTGAAACCGTTGTGTAAACTTTTAATAATTTTCATACTGACTTAAAGAAGAAAAAAAAATGTGTACCCATAATTCACCTGACCTGATTTTATAATTAAAATTTTAGATTTGTTTGAAATTTTTATATTACATTTATTCTTTGCTTTTAATAATATGTCCTGAATTTAGATAAAATGCATAATTTTCAGTTGGTATCTTATATTTCTACCTAAATATTTTCTATCTCTGGAAAAACGGAGGAAAACATAACACAGGTTTGTACTTATACATAATTAATTTTTTTAATTAACAATTTGTCTTATTTATGAAAATGAACACATAAGGATATAATAATATAGTATATAATAAATCAATTAAATATATTTTTAAATAATTTAACTTAATGTTGAAATTAAAATTGTGATAATAATACAGCAGCTCGATTGACTTTGGCAGAAATATGTTGTTGAAAAGCAGGAACTATTGGGTAAGTCTTTACATATTCTTTAAGCTGTACTTTGCACTTTTTGTATTATATTTTGTAAGCCGGAAGCCGGGTATATATTTTTGGATTTAATTTAATTTATAACAGATTTAATTGTTCAAGTGGGCACCCTAATTTATATATGAAAAAAAAATTCAATTATTTATCAACGATACTAGCAAAGAAAATAAACTTAGCTTTTATCGTCTATCAAAGTTTTTTTTGACAGTTCTATCAAAAATTATATAAATTTTTTCCTTTATGCTAGTTTCGCAGCTCTCATCATTTATCGCAGCTCCCACCCTAAGAGAAATAAAAAAAAAAGTTAATTGAAAATATGACTAACAACTAAAATATCTCTCTAGGTGTTTTCCCCTATCTTTGGTTTGTTTTTGTTCTTTTTTTGTATGTTGATAGTTTTTATCAGGATGCAGGAGTAAAATTATCAAATATATTCAACAACATCAAAATATTTCATATTTTTATTTGAATCTATAACTAATGGCAACATACGTTTCAATATAATGTTTGTACTTTAGAGAGTTATAAGCTTTTTTACTTTTCTTAGAAAAAAGAAGGAAAAATATATTTAATACCTATAGTATATGTAAATCTATACAACAATATTTTATATTTTTAATAAAAAATTTCAATACTTTTTTATTTAAAAATGTACGATGTGATGAAAAACGATTCAAAAATACATTTTCAATTCAAAATATTTTGAATGTGACTTAAAATTTTGATTTAAAACCTTATTTGATTTTTGAATAGATATGCTTGTTTGAGACAATTAAAACATTTTTTCTGTTGATCATTGAAAAGAATTGATTGATTGATGCACATTATATAAAATTAGTCAATAAATTACATTTATTTATTTAAAAGAACTTAACATTCAATGTCTTAAACATATTAGGTATAATTAAGATATTTTTCGTAATGGGAAATTTTAATTTTCACTTTAATTTTATATAATAAATATTGTTCCTCCTGTAAAACTGAATACATTTCGAGTAAAAATCAAGAACTGTAATATACCAACCAATATTTGTATATAAAAAATTAGTTCATAAACATAAACTACACATTTCATAATAATAACTACTATTCATACACATTACTTTGAAATCCATTTTGTAATTTCAATCGAAAAAGAGATGGATTTTTACTGAATTCCGAAAATGAAAATTCCGAAAACGGAATTCTTAAAGGTTACAGAAAATTTTTTTTTTATCTATACATTAGCAACCAGTAGTAACAAGAAGTTTTTAAAAAAAATAGTGCTAAAATACTAGAATAGTTTTATGTAATTTTTAGAGACATTTTTCAATAATATTTCAGTATAACAAATAAATAAAAAATATTTTTCAAAACTTTTTACCTTTTTCCAGAATAATTTATCCTTTTCTATAATAAATTAAAAACTTTCACAAAAGAATTTTTCCTTTTTCATAATTATCGCAACTATAAGTTCGCAATATTTTGATCTTCAATGTTATGAATGTTTTCATAATTTTAGACTTTTAGATTTTGATCTTTGCGAATTCGTTTTAATCATTTTAGAGATTTTAAATTTTGGGGTTTCATAGCGAACATTCGAAATTTTAATTAAAAATATTGTACATTATATAGATGTATAAAAAAAAAAATTAAAATACCAGAACAGTAATAATAGTGTTGTACTTGACTTTTCAATTATCCTTCCAAAGTTTTGTAAATTTTGTTTTATATTGTTATGCAAGCAAATCGATGCACATAATACTTATCGACAGTGGGTTTCTTTATACTGGTATAGTTTTGAATTTAACAAAATTCTTACTTTTGCCACAAAACAACTCAGAAAATCATAATTAATTAGGTACATTTTTTCATTTTTGACCACTTTCATCTTAAAAATGTGTGAATTTCTAAGTATTTTCATTTGCAATTTCCATGGACATTCATTTGGATTAAAACCTCTTTATAACGACCTTGGATGGTAGATATACAGTATGTCGTTTTTTTTCGTAAACATTATGTCGCTTTTAAACCACATAATGTTTACAGATTTTAAGTCGTTTTGAAAAACGGACATAATGCAGGTATACAAAAAAAAACTACGTAATGTCTACAGACTACGTCATTATGTATACGATAAAAAGGAGACACATGTCTACAGACATTATAGCCATACACATTGTATTGTAGCCCCATGTGAACATCGATTAAATAACAAAAATGATTATGCTTCTATTCAAATTTCTAATAAATTTAATATATCTTATGGGAATATGTTACCAATTATCGTGTTCACTGACAATATAAATGAGTTTTTTACAATCAATGAATAACTTTTCAGATTATTTTTCCAAAACAAAAAATAATGATTATAAAATCTTATTTTCTATTATGTACCACCTAATATCATGTTATATATTTTTTAACTTCAACATATTTATGTAAGTAAATATGTGTACATAATTTTTTAATATTGATAAAGTTCAAATATTATTATAATGACATGAAATGAATATATATATAGGCTTCTACATTCCAAATTATATTTAAAAGAAATTTTCAACATGATTGATGAATTTTATCTTCAATGAAATTTTTGAAATATTAGCATAAATTTTAAAATCATACATAAACTTGTAACTATGTACAGAATATACAGTTGTGAGCACTTAATTAACAGTGCCATTTAAAAAAACTAAATGTACCAAATATATATAATCCATGTTTTTTATATTGTTGCTCGGATGTTTTATTTAATCTACGAAGCTGAAGTTTCCTAAATTAGGTTTTTTGGCATCGAAAATCTTTTGGCATCCACATACTAGAAAAGGGTCTCAAATAAAAAAAATGTGTACTTTTTTTCTATTTTGAAAATGCTCAAAGTTATTTATTATTGAATAAGAATGCAAATGGAAAAATTTGATAATTAACTTTACTTAGAAATTAGGAATTGAAAATTTTATGGTATTTAGTTGCAAAAGAAAACATTTGAGATAAAGTACTAAAAAAATTAAATTTTGATATTATATTATATTTAAGCAATCAATATCAAGCTGTGAATTATATTAATGAATATTTATTCTTATTTGCACTATTTTATTGGTTGTAACTGTATGTATTCGTGTATGCAAAATAATGTTAGTATATTTTGTATATAATATAGTATTATTGTAAATAATTTTATTATCGAAAAATTTATCTTACTAGAATGGGAGATAAGGAAAAATCAATAATAATTTTGGAGATATTTTTATACAAATTTATATGACTTTATATAGCTTTATGCCTGGAACGGTAAGAATTTTTCATTAATTCTTGATGTTTAATTAAAACAAATTATTCAAGAGCTGAAAAAATTTTTAACTTAAGGTTATTAGCGAAAATCTTTTAATAAAAAATAAAATGTAGTGTGTATATAAAGTTGAGCCAAACTGCGAACAAAAACTGTTTATAAGTTTTAAAAAAAGCAAAAATAAAAATTTTCCCACTTAAAAGTTTTTTAAAATATGAATTTATTTATTAAACTTGGTTATGAAAAAATTTCTATAGTAAAAGTTAAAAATAATTCTTTTCTTAAAATAAAATTATATTAGAGCTGAAATATATTCTATGTAAGTTAGCTCTAAAGAAAAACTATTTGGATATCAACACAATTTATTTCTTTAATCCGTTCTATCTTCTATCATCATATTTGTTTATGCTTTTGATATTTCAAAAACACTAAATTGGAGTTTAACTCATATTAACATTTAATGTTATATACGTTCCACTTTGTTGTGTACACCATTTCATTTTCAGGAATTCCGCCAAATCAATTCCTTAAGAATTATTTACACTAACACTATTAAAATAAAAATATAAATAAAAATTCGTGTTCGTAATTGGATCGTCATACGATCGTACTATATATACGGAATTACCGTAATCCTAGATTGGAAATGTAAAAATTTATAAATTATTAGTTTTAAGGGATTCAAATGTAATGTGTCAGAGAGTTCAGAAGGAATAAAGGAAAAGAAAAAAAAAAAAAAAAAATTATTTTCATTAGAAAATTAATTTCAGTCATCAATATTCATACAGTCCATTCAACAACCAATCATACAAAACTTAAGTTCATCCATCCATCAAGAACCCTTAAGAGACGAAAATTCATCAATCAGATCATCATTTTGGTCACTTCAACCGGATCAAAAGAATCCAGATTGACAACTTAAAGTCAAAAAAAAAAAAAAAAAAAAAAAGAAAAACATCAAGGTGGTTTGAAATTTAATAGTGATTGATCATCATCGTTGAAAAGCAACGATTATTTATCAGTGAAAATAATTAACAACAAGTATTCCAGTTGAACAACTCTCCACATTTGAATGAGGTTAGAATTCATCAAGGTTTTCATCGAAACATTAAGTGCAGTAGTCAACCAATTATAAAGACGCCATTTTGGAAGCGTATATATCAGAAAAGTCGCCATTTGGGAATTATCAATTTGTATTAGGTAGTTTAATAGTTATTATTTAATATTTTATTTTATAGGATTAGCAAGAACAAAATTAAATTAAAATAAAAGCAAAGCATTTAAAGTAGTAGAAAGCAAATTCTCTGTAAAAAAAAAAATATACGTATGGTTTTCAAATTCCAAAAGAAGCATTCCACTTAAGTTCAACTTAAGTTTTCAACAAATTAAATTTTATTTTCGTTGATTTAAACATATTTAAAATGCCTCCAAAATTTGATCCGAATGTTGTCATAGCAACTAAATTAAAAACTTTAATCACAAGGATTAAAGTAATTGAAACTTTTGTCGGAAATAGTAGTACTGATAGTCCACCTACCCAATCCGAAATAAAATTGCGAATTCAGTCTACCAACAAATTATACGAAGAATATGTGAAGATCTTAGACAAATTGACTACCGAAGAGTCTAAAGACATTGAGAATCTTGTTCAGACGATTGAATCGATTTATCTAGAAACGTTAAGTAACCTATATGCCTTATCACCTGATTCCAAAAGTGAAATCGATACCACAAATTCTGATTTCGGTAATCAGAAAACCCAATTAATAAAATTACCAGATGTAAACATTCCAGTGTTTGATGGAAAGCCTACCGAATGGTTAACGTTTAAAGAAACGTTTACAGCGGTAATCCATATGAACCAAAAAATTAATGATGTGATAAAGTTCACATACCTTCTTGACAAACTAAAGGGTGAGGCCAAGCAAACAATTGGTCATATTTCCTTGTCTGACGCAGGGTACAATAAAGCTTGGAAAGATTTGATGGAACGTTATGACAATAAACGCCAATTAATTGAAATACATGTCGATGGTATTTTAAATTTACCTGCCATTACCAAAGATAACAGTTTTGAACTAAGAAAATTGTTGAACCAATGTAATTCCCACATTTCGTCTTTAGAATCACTTAACCAAAAGCTTGATCCCTTAAGTGAAATGTTTGTTATCAATTCCATTACAAAAAAGATCGATTCCAATTTAAAGAAAGATTGGGAAACCGAACTTATGCCAAATGAATTGCCCACATGGGTCCAACTTCAAGCCTTCCTATCAAAGAAATGCAGAGTTCTGGAGGCTGTTGAGTCTTCAAGAAAACCAAATGTCAAAATCAACAATGCTACAGGCAATAGAACTTCCAACACAAAATTCAATCAATCCACATCTCTTGTTTCAAATAGTTCAGAGTCAACCAAACTAAATACCAATCCAAGTACCAATACACATATCAATCCAAGTACCAATCCAAAAAGTTCAACTTGTGTGTTTTGTAGTATGCCATTTCATCCGTTTTATCTGTGCTCAGAATTTAAAAAATTTCCAATTGAAGAAAGATTTAAAAAAATCAAAGAACGTAATCTGTGTTTTAACTGCTTTAGTTCCAAACACAGTAGTAGAGATTGCCCAAAGGGATCATGTAAATATTGTCCTAAAAAGCACAATTCTCTTCTTCATCGTGAAGAAATACCAAAATCAAGTACTTCTGAAACTAATAATCAAGATAACGCCAATGGAACGTCTTTAGTATCTCAACAGGTTACCCAAATTAAAAGTTTGTTTCCGACAGCTATGGTCCTAATACAGGACAAGCTTGGAATATGGCACCAATGTAGAGCCTTATTAGATTCTGCCAGCGATGCTAATTTTATTTCAAAAGATTTTTCCCAAACTTTTAGCTTCAACAGTAGAACAGGAAAAAGGTCTACTATAACTAGTCTTAATGGTCAAAAAACAGTGTTGTCTGATGTGGTTAATGCAAATATAAAATCCTTTTCTAATCGGTTTAAGAAAAACATAAAGTTATCAGTAGTACCTACCATTGTTAATGCAGTACCAGATACTGACCTAGATATTTCAAGGTGGTCCATACCAACGACAGTCAAATTAGCTGACCCTCATTTCAATGTCTCACGAAAAATTGATCTATTAATAGGCAATGAAATATTTTTTGAAATTATTAAATCTAAACAAATTAAGTTTAAACCAAATTCACCCATTTTACAAGAATCTGTCTTCGGATATCTAATAGTTGGACCTTATCAATCAAATAATTATACCAGTTTTGTTAATCTATCCGATCCTAATGATGAAAATTCAGAATTAAATACTGCTCTTCTCAAATTTTGGGAAATGGAATCATTTTCAGACCAACAGTTTTTAACCAAATCCGAAAATTATTGTGAAGAGTATTTTACCAAATCCCACCGAAGAGATACAACTGGAAGATACATTGTATCTATGCCATTAACCAATGAAATCAAAGAATTAGGGAATTCTAAGACCCAAGCCATAAATAGATTTCTGAGTTTGGAAAAACGTCTACATTCTGACCAAATCTTGAAAGACCAATATGTTCAATTTATAAACGAATATATTTCTTTAAATCATATGAAAAAGATTATCGAACCCATTGAAAATAATGATCCCAATTTTTATATGCCACATCATGGTGTATTAAAACCAACAAGTTCCACGACAAAATTGAGAGTTGTGTTCGACGCATCTGCAAAATCATCTTCGAATTTATCATTAAATGACGTTATGCTAATAGGGCCAACAGTTCAACAAAACCTTTTGAATATAATTTTGCGATTTCGTAAACACCCTGTGGTAATGACCGCGGACATTTCAAAAATGTATCGTCAAATAAATGTTGATCAAGATCAACACAAATTTCAGCGCATTGTTTGGCGTTTTAATCAAAGCGATTCAATTGAAACATACGAACTACAAACTGTAACGTATGGCACGGCATCGGCACCGTATTTAGCAACGCGAGTCTTAAAACAATTGACCATAGATGAACAGGACAAATTTCCCAATGTTTCCAAAGTAGCTCGACAAGATTTTTATGTTGACGATATCCTAACTGGGGCAGCTTCCGTTAAAGAAGCTATAAGCATTCAAACCCAACTTATCCAACTTTTGGCTTCCGGTGGCTTTCATTTGCATAAATGGTGCTCAAACGAGGAAGATTTGTTAACCAATATACCATTAAAAGATAGAGAAAGTTTACAAAAGGATGAATTTAGTTCACATGAGTCCATAAAAACCCTAGGTCTTTTATGGAAACCCGCACAAGATCTTTTTTATTTCGATATACAACCAATTAAAATCCAAAACTCACCTACCAAACGATCCATTTTGTCGGCTATTGCTAAGATATATGACCCTTTAGGATTGTTGTCACCAATTACAATTACCGCAAAAATTCTTATTCAGTCAATTTGGAAAAGTCAGTGTGATTGGGACGAAGCTGTTCCTCCTGAAATTGCTGTCAAATGGAGTGAGTTTAGTAATCAGTTACCTAGCGTAAAAGAAATACACATAGACCGTTGCATTATGCCACGTAATACAAGTCGTATTGAATTACATGGGTTTGCAGATTCGTCTGAACAAGCTTATGGGGCCTGTATATTTTTAAAATGTATCGATAAAAATAATGCCATTAAAGTAAGCCTAGTTTGCAGTAAGACTAGAGTCGCGCCACTTAAAATTGTGTCTCTTCCACGGCTAGAGTTATGCGCCGCATTACTTCTTTCTCGACTTACAACCACAGTAGTAAAATCCTTGAACTTAAATTACGATAAAATAATCTTATGGTCTGATTCAACTATTACTCTTCAGTGGCTACTGATAGCACCCCACAAATTAAAAACCTTCGTTGCAAATCGCGTCAACGAAATACAAGAACTTACGAATAATTATGAGTGGAAACATGTGCGTACTGCTGATAATGCCGCAGACGTCATATCCAGAGGGATATTTCCCACAACTCTTAAAAATCTTTCCGTTTGGTGGAATGGACCCAGTTGGTTGAATTCTAACGAACCTATAGAAAATTACTATCAAAACAATCAATTGCCCACTTATGACCAAGAATTCTTAGAATTAAAACCAGTTGAAAATTTATCTTTTGTCACTAAATCAATTGATTTTGAATTATTCACGAAATTTAGCTCCCTAGACAAACTCATTCGAGTTACAGCATTATGCATTCGATTTTACAAAAATGTTAGCAACAATCTTGACAGAAAAACAGATGGGTTAACTGTGACTGAGCTAGACTCCGCACTATTGACGTTGATAAAGGTTGTTCAAATATCCGAATTTAGCCAAGAACTAAGACAATTGACCTCATGCAAAGAAATTCAGTCTAATAGCAAAATAAAAGGTCTTAACCCATTCATAGATAAAGAAAATATGTTAAGAGTTGGTGGTAGATTGTGTAATTCGGACTACGATTACGATGTAAAACATCAACTATTACTTCCGTACAAACACCCACTAACAGACTTAATTTTTCATTCTGAACATTTGAAAGGTTTCCACGCTGGTCCTCAGCTGTTGATGTCCCTGATACGACAAAAATTCTGGCCTATCAAGGCAAAGGTCCTAGCTAAGCAACTTGTAAGGAACTGCGTTACTTGCTGTAAAATAAAACCAAAACTATCACAGCAAATGATGGGAAATTTGCCCAAAGAAAGAACCAAACCAAGTAAGCCGTTTAATACAACAGGCGTCGATCTTTGTGGTCCTTTTCTGTTGAAAAATAAACACCATCGAAACGGCCCAACGTTCAAGGTTTACGTAGCTTCCTTCGTCTGTTTCGTAACAAAGGCGGTTCATTTAGAAATAGTTTCGGATCTGTCAGCAGAAGCTTTTCTGGCTTGTCTTAAAAGATTTTTGTATCGACGAGGAAAGTGTAACACTATCTGGTCTGACAACGCAACTAATTTCGTAGGCTGCAATAGTGAGCTTAAAAAACAAAAACAATTTCTATCAGAAAAAGGTATTGAACAAAGTATAGTAAATTATTGCGCTCTGAATCAAATTTCTTGGAGATTTATACCACCAAATGCTCCTAATTTTGGAGGATTATGGGAATCGTCTGTAAAATCACTTAAGTACCATTTAAAACGGGTAACAAAAAACATGACCCTTTATTATGAAGAACTAAATACGCTCATTATTCAAATAGAAGGAATAATGAACTCTCGTCCGATTTCAAATATGTCCGCAGATCCATCTGATCCAGAACCCCTGACTCCAGGCCATTTTCTAACTGGGGGATCAATTGTAGCACCACCCGAAAAATCATATGATAACATTCCATCAAACCGTTTAAATAATTGGAAAAAATTAGAACAATTGATTCAATCATTTTGGAAAAGATTTTCAATCGAATATATCCATACTTTACAACAGCGTACAAAATGGAAAACCTCCCACCCTAACATTAAGGTAAATGATATCGTTTTAATATCAAATGATTCTTCTCAACCCACAAATTGGCTAATGGGTATAATTACCAACACTATTATGGGTAATGATGAAAAATGTAGAGTTTTCGAAATAAAAACACAAAATGGAAAGTTTCGTCGACCAATCTCTAAAATTTGTAAACTTCCAATTAATTAACCGTGAAAGATTGATTTGTTGAAACCTTAAGCTAATAAAAAGGTTGGATCTTAACTTTATATTATTTGGTAAAAATTTGAAGTTTTAAATGCCATAACTTCATATTGTAATTATGTATTTTGTTTGGTAAAATTTAAAATTTTTAAAGTCATGTTAATTCATATTGTAACTACGTATATTGTTTGGTAAAATTTGAAATTTGTAAAGTCGGATAAAATACTATTATTTGGAAAAGTATCGTTTATGTTGTATTTATGTATTTTAAGAACTATTATTTGAGTAAATTTTAAAATTTTAATAACTATAATAAATCATAGTAAATGTAATATAATCTAATAAATATTTCACAAAATTTTCAACTTAAAATAAAAAAAAATAATAATAATAATAGTTATTTGTTACGTTAGAAATCTTAATTAAGTAATAACTACACATAAACCTAGTTTAAATGATTATATGATAACTGTTTTGAAAGGTACCCTTTCAACGGGGCCGGCATGTTTATGCTTTTGATATTTCAAAAACACTAAATTGGAGTTTAACTCATATTAACATTTAATGTTATATACGTTCCACTTTGTTGTGTACACCATTTCATTTTCAGGAATTCCGCCAAATCAATTCCTTAAGAATTATTTACACTAACACTATTAAAATAAAAATATAAATAAAAATTCGTGTTCGTAATTGGATCGTCATACGATCGTACTATATATACGGAATTACCGTAATCCTAGATTGGAAATGTAAAAATTTATAAATTATTAGTTTTAAGGGATTCAAATGTAATGTGTCAGAGAGTTCAGAAGGAATAAAGGAAAAGAAAAAAAAAAAAAAAAATTATTTTCATTAGAAAATTAATTTCAGTCATCAATATTCATACAGTCCATTCAACAACCAATCATACAAAACTTAAGTTCATCCATCCATCAAGAACCCTTAAGAGACGAAAATTCATCAATCAGATCATCAATATTTGTTGCCTCTGCACTTTTTCTATTTTCACAAATATTAAGTAACAAAAAAAAAAAGCAGAGAGGAACAAAACTCAAAAGTTCTCATTGCTTTGAATTCTAATATTTTGGTTTTTCTTTCTTCTGTGCCAATTTTGGGCTTATGTATGTTTAGGCATACTTAAAAGCGTACCAGCTCGAAATCTAAAAAAAAATAAGTTTTTTTATTGTCAAAAGAGTGATTTAGATCGAAGCGAATATTCGCATGTCCTGATTACAAATACTAAATCTGATACTTTGGCAAAGCGAAATATTGTTTTTCTTCCAAATTTGAAGCTTGTGTAATCAGCAATTATTTTCGAAATTTTTTTTACAATAAATTTGAGTCACTTTTATAATAGTTTAATTGCGTTGGGTGTTCATTTCACATTATTATTTTAATTATAAAAATAATAATCAAAAAATAAACATTGAAAAATATATGTATAATTTTTGATTTTTGTATAAAGAGAAATATAACTAAGGCCAATTAGTTCAATTCATTCTCCATGATTGCTCATTTATTTTTTTTCAAATATTATATTTCCAGGAATTTCTTTTTCATACAAATTTTACGCGTAATTATTTTTCTTTATTTATGTATAAAAGAAAATACAGTTTTTTTTTTTAAAGAAAACACATAATGTCACAAACATAAGTTAATATAATTTACATTAAAACATACCTATGGATGTTTATATATTAAAAAATATATATTCATATATAAATATGACATAAAGAAACAAAAGAAATTGAAAATAAAATTTTATTATTTTTATTTTTCCTTGAAGGAATTTTTTTTAACAAACATTATGTTTTCATTTACACGACATAGGGAAAACATTGTTGTTGCGTTAGTTTCTTGATTTTATTTCAATAAAATATTCTTAACAGAATTTTAAAAAATTGTTGTTGTTGTTGTTAGAGGCACTTTATATGCTCGAGACATTTAAAAATTTTTTTTTAAATATATAAAAATGATATAAACTATTTAAACATGCAATGCAAGTTTCCATTTTAATTAAAATATGTATAGGTATATATATGTCTTATATATATACGTACTTAATGTAGAATCTAATTTAATTAATTTATTTATTTAATATTCTTATTAAATTAAGAAAAATGTTTTGTTTTTTTCTATTTTTTGTTATTTTGTGAATTTTTATTCTTAATATTATTACACCTTATGCTAAAGATACAGTCGACGTAGTTCACGCGCGTATGCGCACGTAAAAAATCAAATTGTATGAAAATGTATGAGACTGGTTATACCCAACGACGTAAAACGTAGCTTACGCACGTAAAAGTTGAAATATTTTAACTTTCCCAGTATTTTACGCCGTAGATTGTTGAAATTATTTGTTATTGTTTTTTTGGTGTTGCCAAATTTTAAATTTTTCTTTTACAAATTTAATATAAAAATTACTGGCGTTTTCGTAAATTAGGTGGGAACAAAAGTGCATTTTTTCGCAACCAATTTTTTTTATTTGAATGAAGGATGGCGGCTGCCTCCTTCAAACCTCCAGGGCTTTTTATTTGGCTTACTTATACTGGATATCTAATGGGAAATTTCGGAAGGTCGTATCTCTGAAACGGAGGCTTGTGGGCCAAATTCCTCTTGGACTTCGACTTTTAGGGATCGTCTCTACTCTTTCACCAAGTTTTTTTTTTTTTGAGCAATTATTTACCAATAAACTTATTTACCAATAAATAAATATTTTTTTTTTCTTAAAACGGCAACAATAACTTCTTATTCTCTTTTGTTTTTCGCATGTGAACGTTAAAAAAAACCTGTTTTTTTAATTTTTTTTTACGTGCGCGTACGCGCGTGAACTACGTCGACTGTATCTTTAGCATTATAACCTTAAAGTAGAGAGCTAAACGAAAACTTGATTCCAATTCAATATACACTATAATTTTTGTGAAACATAAAATGAATAAAAATTTGTGAGAAAAATATTCTTGTTTAATTTCTATAATTTTATATAATTGACTTTATTGTTCTTATATACATATATACAAAATAATATGAGTTTGAGCCCGACATGCTTCTTTACGTTCTGTTCGAAAAACCCTCATAATAATAATTATATAGCTCTGTCTGATTGGCTGAAGTGAATTTAATTTCAAAAATTTATTATTCTTAGCATATTGCTTTTTCTTGGCTTCTTAAAATAGATTTACAACGTTTTACATGAAATTTTAAATTCAATTAAAATATTGACATTTATTGTTTCACATAGTAATAATATCGATAGTACCCACATGAACAATGAATTTTCTTGTAACAAGTGAAAATAAATTTTACATATTATTGTTTTTATATATTAAATTTGTTAGCGGAATTTAAATAAAGATGATTTTAATTAAGATTATTTTCCATGTTGCAGGAGTAGCTATAACACTATAACAAGAATTTTTTTCATCATGTGGTATATTTGATCATTGTTACACAAGCGTTATGCAAGTATTACAAAATTTCATGATATTTACAATATTATTTTTATCCCAACTATTTTTTAATTCATAAAATAAGGTATAAGGAAAAATAATATTATAAAGGAAAGTAAATTTCTAAGTTGCATTTGATAAAAGTTCTTTATATAAAATTATTGAAATAGAGCAAAAAGGTTGACAGTGTTATCTTTATTTATTAAATATTATAAGAAATCTTATCCTCACGATTTCAATATGTAATCAAAATTTATTAGATAAATACTTTGGTTTGGAAAATTTAAAAAAAATGTAGATTTAAAGCATTATTATGAATCCAGTTATTTTATATCACCTTACTATACTAATTTGTAATTATATTTTACAGTGTTATCTTAGCAACAACGCACATTAAAAGTTAATAAGAAAAACTTTTATATTGAAAAGTCCATAACTAATAATAAATTGCCTTGAAGGCATAAATATTTTTTTTTTCATAAAACAGATTTCTTCCTTTATGTTATATATGTATGTATACAAATTATACTTTATTTTTGTTCCCTCGAAAAACATAAATTAGATAAATATTTTGTTGAGAAAAAAAAGGGGAAGGCAATGATCAAAGAAAAGTTGGATTAAATTCAAAAAATAATAATAATAATGTATAAATAGAAAATTACTTATATTTATTTCTTATAGTAAATGGATAGAAAATTACCTTTTATTACATAGCAGAATTCAAATTTGTTAAGAATAAAATCTGTAGCATTAAAATGTTAATGTTATTTTATACAATTATGGATGACAAAAATAAAATATCTCTGATGTTTTTTTTTTTTTAACTTTAATCAGATTTCATGATACGATGATGTAATCGTAAAGGATAATTATCTTAAATTAAATGACTGTTAGTAAGTGTATATAAAACATTGAATTATCATACAAAAATCTAATAATAATATATTATTACGTTGTATGATATCTTACGTTGTTGTTTAGATGTTGTTTATAACTATGAAAAATGTGTTTTCAAAATTTTTGGGCAAAAAACAAGTTATTAAATGAAGCAAAAAACAAAATTAAAGAAAAATCTCAGTTCAACTTTTGTTAAAAGCTTAATTTTATTAGAAATTTTTTCTTTAGCATATGTGCAACATATGCAAATAAAACTCTTTCAACTTTTTTTTTATGGACCATGACTACTTTTTTTCTTCTATTTATATTAGATTTATACATTTAAGCTAAACTTCATCGAATTCAAAGTGCCATATGTAAGAAAATTAAAAATATTGATTTAACAAATTACAGCAATATAGAAAAAAAAAATGATTTCAGCATACAGACCTTATAGCCAATGTAATATACATATACAGATTGTAAAGAACAAATTTATGCTTCACACCGTAAATTTTGTAGAAAATATAAATAAAAAAAAATTTTTAGGTTTAAATTGGATAAAGTGTTTATGTTCCCCCAATAAGGCATTTTTAAAAAACAATAATTTTTCATAAAAACATAATTAAATTATCTAAGAAATTTAAAGTTAGGATTACGATAGCTTTTCAACATGAAACTACTTTTTGTTAGTTAAAAAAGGAAAAATTCAAAATTTTTATTTAATTTCTCGGAGTTTTAAATAGAAATTATTTCGAAATTTTATTTATAGTTAATTTCTAAATTTCTATTTAAGGTTAATTAATCATTTCAATTTGCATAAATAACTCTGAAATTAATTTTAGTTAAGGAATAAAATTATTTGTGCGAGACGTGTGCTTACAGCTGTTATTTGTTATATGATTCTGATTAAAATAAATAAAATAAAATTTAACATTTTTTTCCCCCTAAAAAACAAAAACTTATTATTCACTGAATAATAAATGAAAATTCAATAATAATTATTTTCAAAAATAATTTATTGTAGGTATTATGAATTTTTTATCAATTTTTTTTTTTATTATTTTTTTTTTCTCAATTTAAAAAATAAATTTATATCACTTAATTTAATAAAAATTTAATTAATTTTTATCTACTTAGTACACTTTAATTCAATTTTTTTTTTTCAATATTATGTGTTGTAATTAAAAATGTTATGCAAAAAAAAAAAAAATATATATATATATTAAATTTAATACTAATTAAAAAATAATAATTTTGCTATTTTAAAAAATAATTTTTAATTACACACTATTCTATTAAACAAAAATAAAAATAAAATTTGAATTTTTTCAAATTTATTGTACTCACAAATTGTAGTTATTTTCTTCTTTTTTTTTTTAGTTTTATAAACTGTATAATAAATTTTAAAGTTTGTTGTCTGATCAAATTATGGTAATTTTTATTTCTATATTTAAATTTTGCAAAATTATAACTATTTAGAGATTATAAAACCGATTAAACTATATTAATTAACTATAGTATTAAAGAAAAATTACAACATTTTAAATTGAAATGACAACTTTAATAATAAACATCTGCTGCGCCTAATATCGCATTGCACACCATTTAAAATATAACAACAACGTTAATGGGCAATTTTTAAGCAATAGAAAAATAACAACCTTTTTTGATTTTGACAACTAACTATATTTTTAATTTTTTATTTCAATATAATATTTATTTTTTATTTATTTATTTTTTATTTTAAAGAAATTAGATTAAAAAATTTGTTGGGCTCTTAACAAACAATTTAATCGTAATTTTTAAGGAGTTTTTTTTGTTAATTTATTTATATTTTTTATTTTAGAAAAAAATTAAATTAAAATATAAAAAAAACTATTACATTATATAAGTTTATATTTAATTTCAAATAATGTAAGGTCTATCTACATAATCATAATTTAGAAAAAAAAAATTTATGAATAAACTCGAAATTGGTCTTTGAGCAAAATAGTTTTTAAGAGAAACCCTATATTTATAATTGATTTTAATAAACTCTTAAAAAATTCACAAGATTCCAGAGAGCGCACTATTTTATAATTCAAATTGATATTCTTCGATGTGAGATCAATTATATTAAAAGTCATTATTATAATTCGAAAATTAACAATAATCGAAATAAAATTAAAAATTTTTCTAAACTATTTTGAAATGCTTTCATAATAGCAAAATTCTTAGCAAAATACTTAGTATAAAATACTTGAATTGATGAATTAATTTTTTTTTTTCATGATTTACCTTATAATTAACTTCTTTATTTATAGTTTTTATTTTGTGTCCCTCTGGTTTTAATTATTATGCGTTAGTTTTTTGTTTATCACCATTGTTTTATAATTAATCTTTCACACAATTTTTTATTTGAAATTTTGGAGCTGGAGCTGCCAGGGAATCATTGAAATTTATATAAAATAATTTAATCCAAGTAAGTATTATTAATTTATTAATTATTTTTATTCAGATATTGTGACGTTGAAATAAAAATTAATTTTTGTCCACAAATTGATTTGAACTCTTAAATTTGTACAAGTAAATAACTGAGATACTACTAAAATGACATTTAACTTTTGTAAACTGAAAATTTTGATATTGCTAATATATTTTAGTTATAGAAATTTGATTTCGAAATAATATGTCAAATTGGAAGAATAACATCAATTAAAGCTTTGCACGCAACATCGCATTTAAAGGATTAAGTTAATTTTAGTTGATAAAATTATTTTATTTTCTTTTGTTTTCACATTTAAAATTTTGAGATGGCTTAAAGTTTAAAAGGTTTACTATTTTTGTAAAATTAAGAAATTACATTAAACAGATGACAGCAAATAACATTAATAATTCTTTAACACTGAGAAAAAATCAGTTAGAAATTCATTTGGCTGTGAACAAAAAAATTGGAAAGAGCAGAATTAGAATATAAGATAGATTTACAATCCATTCATATTATAATATCATAAAGGATATTCTAATATGATAAAACTGCTTAATTATTCCTAAATGTTCCCGCTTATTTTGACAAGGAAATTAGAAAAAAGTTGATATATATTATGTATAAATTTTGTTTGAAGCGCTTGATATAATAAAGATGCTTTCGATGCGAATTTTGTATAGTAAATTTAATATTTTTTAATTATGTAAATAAAAAACTAATCTTAAAAAAATATTATACTAGTTTTATATGTCTATTCTATAGACTTATTATTTACAACTATGTATATATATAGTTGGAAATATTCCAATTCTTTTAGTTTAAATCCTAATTTTAGTATATATAAAAAAAACTGTTCATATATTTTGATATTTGGGAAATTTTTTACGATAATTTGTTTGTTCAGAAAAGCTATTTTCTTTTTTGAAAATATTTATGTTTTCTTTAATGTTAATTTAACGTTGCCAAGAGAAAAAAAAATGTTTCTAATTTTAACTGAGCAAAGCTAATTACATTACTTTTGGCGTTTTAATATCAAACTTATCATTATTCTATCCTGTTGACAACTTTCTGTTCCTAACATCAAAGTAATAAAAAAAAATTTAACTAACATCACTTCATATTCTTTCTGTAAAGTAACAACGCCGCGCCAATAAGATCGAAATTAATTCTGATTTATTTATAATCGAGAACAAGTTTGCTTCGTTGTATTTGTATGCTGATGAGATAAATTGGATTCAGTTTTTTTATTATTTCTTCTTAAGCTGCATAAAATGCAACCTAGACAATTATTAGCACCAACTTGGCTTTGCTCGTCAGGATGGCAACGTGTTGCTCTATGCTACACTTGTGATACTTGTGTTGTTAAATAATTGTTTCCACCAGCATCCGTTCGCATTTGTTGATTATCATCATCTTGTGCCACTGGCAACCATCTGTCCAATAATTTTGGTCGAAATAATAAGCTAAATGTTGAACGAAATTGTCGACTCATTGAACAATATAATATAAAATTAATTCCTGAATTAATTAAGGCAAGAATATCCATTAATTCACCTGTAATATATATAAAATGAAAACATAATTTAAATTACCTTTATCATTAGCTTAGTTAATGTGTAATTAATATGAATTTAATTAGATATTTTATTTAATAACATTCAGTATCGTATTATGATCTAATAATTGCCATTTAACAATATTTTAATTATATTTATATTTTCGCAAAAACAAAGTTTTTTTTTTCATCATAAATTTCAGGGAACTCAGATGTCATTATTATTTCTCATAAAGTTTTACAATCCATAAATTTTATTGCCTGGATGAAATTACCGTATATGTAGTAAGTATAATAATTAAGTTAAAATATTCTTTTAATACGTACATATAAAATAAGTAGAGATAACGTAAACATCAAGGTTTGTAGTTTCAAAAATAAGGGTATGAATTTGCATCAAACATTTTTTAAGAAAATATTTTGTGATTTCTTAACGTTAAAATGACATTTATTATTTCATTTATATTTATAACAAGGTAATAAAAACTTTTCAAGGAAGGAAAAATGAAAACCAAGAGTATACTAATTAGTTAAAGAATATTCAAGGTTGATTTGTTTCATAAAAATCATAATAAATCATTCATAATAATGTTTTTTTGTTATGTTGATTGATTTTGTAAATAAATAAAACTGGCATACAAACTTTTTGTTTAATATTTGTTTTCTTGTCACTGCGGTGTACAAAAAGTATTTAACAAAATAAAAAACCCTAAAGATAATTAATATAAGACTGTTTTTTTAATTACATGTTTACAAAAAATATGAGGTATTTAAAAAGAAAATTTTTATAGAATTTTCTAAAACATATTTTAAACTTCTTTCATTCCTTTTAAATGGGAAATTAAAAAAGGAACAGTATTTTTCATTAGCTGTCTGTTCGTCTGGTACTAAAATGCTTAAACCTGATTATAAGCCGATTTTGATAGTTTGTAAACCTAAATATCAACAAATAGATGTTTTCGGAATAAGAAACTTTCAACTGGAACTGATGGAAATTATTTTAGTACAAAAGTGAGTATTTCTTCTTGTTAAAGCTACTATTAATTTTCTTAAAAAGTATTAAAGAAACATATTCAGAGGAAGTATTATAATATTGTTGATATTATTTGTGGCATAATATGTATATATAATTTTGTATATTATTTTGTCGGTCACACTTATTGTCGTATAATGGGATTTTGAAACTTTGTTTTATGGTTTGATCCCTTAATTAAAACATCCTTAGAACATATTAAAAATGTTGATTGAATTCATACTTAAAATTAAATTATTTTGAAAAAAAAATTTAGAAATTTTTAATCATTGATTATTTTACAAACTTACCTAATTTTAAATAACAATTACTGAAAAAATCAGGTTCTAAAACAGCACTTAATAAACCAAGAATTCCTTGAGGAAATTCTGTTAACAAAAATAATAATAAAACAGCTAAAAGCATTTTTGTAGTACGATCTGTTTGTTTTTCTTTTTCAATAGTTTTACTATTTTTTCTTGTTTTTTCAATAACTTTACCATTAACAATTTGTTTCATTCCGTTTGCATTACATGTTAGTTGCTTTCGCCGACGTTTGGCTTCCAAAAGTGCAAAAATTAATCGTAAACTTAATATAGTTAATGCAACGCACGGTATCAATTTTATAATCACACTGTATATCCAGAAATTTGCTTTCATTAGTACTGGATTTTCAGCTGCTAAACTACTAACTTTAACTTTATATAATGTTATGTTACGGGCTTGTTCAACGATCACAACACTACTACTATTTGAATTAATTAATGTTATATTTTGATAAATTATATCTAAATTAGGCATTATACTAAATGTTAAATATAATGGCGGACTAACAATTAAAGGGCAAATAATATACGAAGTTGCTATAGTTATTAATGTTGTATGCATACCACACCAAATACGATTTTTCTGTGGATAACCAACAGCAATATAACGCCAAACTGCCAATGTTACAGTTAACCATATCGATATAGTATGACATATTTGTGCGAATATTGAATGGAATTTAACAAACCAAGCCCAACTATAAGTGAAACGTTCTTCTGGTGGATAATCTTGATATTTTAAAATATATTCATGTACTGCAAATGGTATATAATCTATCATAACTGATAGATCTGCTATCGCTAGGCCAGTTAGAATTGCATTAGTTGGTGAACGCATTTCTCGCCTAGTTAAAACAACTATATTTAAAATATTCGCTATACTTCCTAAGGTGCATACTATTAGTGCTGCATATCCATGAATTTGATGATATCTAAGGATTAAAAAAAATCAAAATCAAATTATAAATAATAGTACTTATGACATTGATTATACATACACAATGCAGACATTATGTACTTATTATTGAAAAAAAAATTAAAATTATTTATTTGACTGTTGACAAACAAGTGTTATATTAAGTTTAGCCTTGATAAATGAAAACCTGACATAAAATAATGTAACAAAAAATCAAATAAATTACAATTTAAATGACATAAATTGTGCACTGAATTAGATTTATATATTAATTGTTAAGCAGCAGCTGGGTGTAAAATTAGACTACGGGAGATTAGAGAAAAACATTTTCTTTCGTGTAATTTTCCTCAAATTTTTGATCCTTCCAAATACTAGAAATCTATCATTTTTTCGATTTCATTTAAATTACTAAATGACTACGCCTAAAAAATGTATACCTAATTATTATAGAAAAAAAATTATTATAAAACATTGCAAATTTTTTAATTCATAATACTTACGCAGTATGAACGTCATCTAATTCTTTACCACAATAAAGTAAACTATTGGGATCTTGGGTCATATTTGTATCATTATAAAAGTGATTTCCATTATTGATTAAATTGTTATTATCGGTCATATTAGCCAAGAAATAATCTTGAAAATCTTGACAGAAGCTGGAAAGAAAAGAAGCAAAATCATAAATGTTAGAAAATTCAAATAAATTAATAATTAAAATAGAGTATAGTTGGGAAACTGAGTACGGAAGAAGAAAAAAACTTAAATATAAACATTAAGAGGAAAATGTAACTGAACATTATTATATATATGTTTCTGTTTTAATAATTTTCTGAAATAAAACGTCATATATATTTCCTAACCAATGTTATTTTTTTCTTAAAATAATCTTAAGATGTTGAAAATTTTCATTTGAAATTTGACCTAAGGTATCTACTTCAAAACAAAAAATAAAAATTTTCTTGACGTTTTTAATCAAAAATAAGATGTCAAGTATTTTAAGAAATTTTGTTTTGTTATGGATTTTTCTTCTTAAAGAAAAGAAGAAAAAAAAAAACAATTCCGGAAAATTATATTTATTTTTCTATTCTATGAACAATTGCATAAATACATATTTAGTATTTTCGTTGGTCGTTGCACACTAAATAATTTTCAACATTATATTTGTATCTTTTGAAATAACTGAGCTGTATGAACCAATATGGTTTCTATCACAAAGAAATTAGTTGTATTTTGCTTGAGTAAGAACTTCTCAAAATGTTATTTTTGTTCTCTACAATGTACAGAATTGCAATATTAAATATTTACTCATTTAACTCAAAATAACTAGTTTATCATAACCCAAACCCAAACTAGTTTATCATAACTAGCTTCAAGGTAAATAAATCAAATAAATCAATTTATAAATAAATTCATGTAATATGTAATAAATAATTTCTCTGTTCTAAAAATAATCTAAAAGAGTTATGGCACAATAAAGAAAAACTGCTTCAAATAAAAATATGTTTTGGAAATATTTTTGATCACATTTTTAACTCATGTAATTTCTTTTGTTGAAATAAATTAAATAAATTTTCCTCAAAATTTTTTTTTCCAATAAGTTGAGATTTAATTTTGGATTTTTCTTAAATCAAATGATAAATTTTTCACTTAAGTAATTAAATAAGCGATTTAAAAATATAATTAAAAAAGTTAAGTTCACAAATTATTTTAATCCAAACATCAGAATTTTCTATTGTATCATTGTTTCAGAGTAATGGAGTGCATATATTTAACTTATAATGCACATAATCATTAATCATTAATTAATGCTCAATTAACAAAATGTGGTAACAATATATGGTATTTGTATAAAATTATGTAAATAATATTAATATCTTAATATGTAAAATAATATATTACATGATTTCCAACACTTTTTAGCTAATCAAATTTCCTGCATTAAAATCTCATTATTTATTTTAATTACACCTTATAAAAAAAAAAAATATATATATATAATGGTATTTCTTTCATTTTTTATTAAAAGCTTGTGTTTTACAAGAAAATTACTTTCAAGAGCTTATTTAACATTGATATTTTTTTTTTAAAAACCACATATACTCATTTATTTTAATGAGTTTTAAAAATTTCTTATGCAGATGAGACTTTTATTTACATAAGTTGCAAATAACGTTTTTATGCTTTACATATAATTTAGCTTCATTTAATATTCTTTGTACGCAATATTGAGCTTTGTTTTAAATCTTTTAATGACTTAAAAAAATTTTATTTTTTTTAATTAAAGCAATAACACCAAAATTATTTAAACAAAAATCTGAGAAAAAAAAATTCATTTTTTAAAGTCTAATTAGAAAAACTCAGTGAAGAACTTTTCAAACTCGTGTCTTAAATGCTTAATATTGTATCGCAAATTTTTTTTGGATTTTTGAAAAATCAAAATAAAAAATACAATTTTAAGAAATTTTAAATAGAAAGATACTTTTCGAAAGTAAATGAAAAAAAAATTAGGTAAGGAACATTGTATATATTAAAGCAATTTGTTGCGGCGGGCAGAATTTTGACATACGACTTCGTTAAATATAAAATATTTTATGAGTTTTCTATAGTATTTCTATAGTTCACATTGTAGTAGCAGTATTGCTATTTGCTATTGCAGTATCAGCTATTTGCTACAAAAGAGAATAAAGTAATCTACTAGCTCGATTTGTACTCTGCTATGTACATAGCAAGAGATATACAAAATTCTACCTAGAACAGCTATTTCTTTTTACAGTGTATCTAATATAAGAACTTGTTTTCTTCTATTATAAACATTTTTTTATTCAAGTTTTAAGTTATGAATCATTTTATATTTTATTGCAAAAAAAAATCATTCAATGATTTTGTGTGAATAATAGAATTTAATAACATCAAATTTTATTTGTATATAATATCAAAAACATCTTTGATAGCTAAAAACAAAAAATAAAATCTCATCAATTTATTTTCTGTTTTTTATTTTCTGTAAATTATATGAAATGAATATATATTTTTCAAGTTATATAAACTTAAAACTTTCATTTCTTAACTTTTACTTTTATTTTCTTTTTTCTTTTTTTACCTTTTTGTTTTAAAGAAAAGAAAATCATAAAACACATCTGGGATAAGTTAATAAAAGAAAATAATTTTTGCAAAAAAAAAAAAGGGGAAAGAGAAAAATTTAATTAAAGCTTTTCTCATTTTAACTTATTCTTCTGTGCATAATTTATAAAAATTATGAAACATTTCTATATAATTAGATGAAAATTTTTCTAGATGGTGTATTACACAGTATATGCATATCTCCGTACAAATGTTTTGTGTAATAGGTGTATATACATACTTAGAAAAAATTTGGTACAAAAAAAATTAAATCTATATGAAAATCCTTGAATTTCTTTTTTGTTTTTTTTTTTTTTTTTTAGTATAGTAATAACTTTTCATAAACTACGGAAAAGAGACTTTAAGCTTTCAAAAAGATAAATGAACAGATAAATAAAAAAAAAATTTTCGTTTATTACTAAGGGGAATAATAATCATTTTGACATTTTACAATTTTTTAAAATAGTGTCATCTAAGGGTAAAATTTTCTGAATTTAATAATTTTTTTATGAATAATGTGGTCTTCAATGAGTGTCAAGAAATTGACTATTGAATTTTAGTGAAAGAAAATTTTATTTATTGTGATTCGAAATGTTTGAATGCATAATAACCTAGTGTGATAAATTTAATTATTTGTAAAAGTTCGTTTAGCTGCAATAAGAATTATAGCGATGAATAGCACTCAATTCTCAATAACCAATTGAAGCAAAAGTTTTTACGCCAAAATAATAGTTTTTTGTGATTTTTCTAGCAAAGGATAAACTATAAAAAAAATTGTATATGAAATTTTTATGTGAAATATTGCTATAATAAATGCTTTGTAGAGATATATACTGAAAAGTAAAAGTGTGAGGTATTTTTCTTGCTACGGCAAAATAACTAATCTTGTAGAAGTCATCCTTGTCTATGAAAAGTAAAAGTGTGAGGTATTGTACTTGCTACGGCAAAATAACTAACCTTGTACAAGTCATGTATATGCATAGAAAGGGATATACAAAAATTATAGAAGCGGGAACTTTTACAATTTCTTGTATCGGACCTTCTCTCTATATTATGAAACTGCAGCATAAACAGACCCTTATTTAAAATTCATGAATATTTTAATTTATATTTCAGTATTAATTTTTAATTTAAAGTTTCGTAACTAGATCTTAAATATTAGCAAAAATGTTTTCGATTATGAATAGAAGAAACGAATATGGTCAGTCCACCGTGAATATACAAGTTCCTACATTAATAAAAAATAAAATAAATACTAGCTATGAAATTAATTTACAAAAAGGCATCTAGATGAGAAAGATAATATATTTTTATTATTTTAGTTTTATAATGAAAATCTTAAATTGTTTATTCTATTACTGAAAAATAAATGTATGAAAATTTACTTTGCTTACTTGAAAGTTGAAAGGAAAGAACTGTTTTGTTTTCCGATTTTTTTCTTTTAAATATAAAGAATAAAATTTTGTTATTCTTAGAGATAATATTTACAGAGATATTTTTGAGGAATTCTAGAAGTTTATTTTCATTATTTTTTTTTTTTGTTATAAAATTAAGAATGATGAATTAAAAGGGTCATTTATATATTTAAATTTGTATACAATAGTAATAATGATAATAATAAGAATAATAATAATAATAATAGTTAATATAGAAATATAGAAGAAACAGGTTAAAAAATGGACTTAGAATGCTAAGAGATTTGTAATTGTGTAAACAAAATATATTCTCATGAATGGCTTTTGTTTCATTTTTGTTCATTATTTATTTACTGTTATTTTTGTTATTATGATTTTTAAGAAATTGTTTTTATTAATCCAGATTCTAGAGGGTGTAGTTAGTAGTTAGTAGGTCAATTATCAATGTTTTTTTGTTATGTTTATAGAAGTTAATTAAAATGTTAGTAGAAAAAAAAAGTTTTCTTTGTAACTAGAGTTACTAAAATAGTTTTATTCAAATCATTTAAAAACAAATTTAATAGAATCGTTTTGTTTCAAAATCTATTTCGAATTTTATTTTATTTGTTGTTCTGCTGAGTCTAGTCAAAATTTTGCTATACGTTTGGAAGATAGAGTTTAAATCGAGTAGTTTTGGTTAGTTGAAGAATGTGGTGCAACCTCAGAATAATTTTCGTATGCATCGAAATTTTTTGTAAAGTACCAGTACGACAAATTTCTGTATAAAAATGCAGAAAAATTTTTTTTTTCTAATATTCGTATATGCAGAATTAATTATCTCTGCAAAATAAATTTTCCATGGCGTTTTAAATTTATTATTTATAAAAAGGATAACCTAATGATTCTTTTATTACATCGTTATAAGAAATATTAATTGATTTATGTACTTATATAATAGATATGATTATTATTAATCGCAGGATAGTAATAAAAAGCGAAATATGAAATTACAATTTTGTGCAACGATTTAAAATTTAATAATCGGTTACTTTTTTATTTTATCATCAAACACTTTAAAGGATAGATATGTACAATTTTTTTTACGAGTCCCTAGAAAGAAATTAACAACAACTCTTATCTCAAAAAAGAAAAAAAACATGATTTATGGTATACTTTATTGTCACGTTTCGGAAAAAATGTCCAAATCTAATCAAATCAAAAACATTGTTCAATAATAGGAATTTAATTTTTTATTTCACCCAAAAATTTTGTATTACCATAAAGAAACCCAAAAAAGATCCACCTATATTGGGGAATTTTTTTTCTTTTTACCAAGAAATTTACGATCCCATTTCTAAAAGGAACTAGATTGATATCTCAAATTACAGAGTTCTGAATACTTAAGCAAATTACTTTGAAATAAATATTTTCATCATTATATTGTTGAAAAAGTGTAATGTACTCAGAAAAGAGACACTATAGATTTTAAAAAAATATTTGTGTATATAAAGCGAAATGAATACCTACCTAAAAAAATCTTGAATTTTTTTTTTATCGGGACTTGAAACTATTCTTCTACTTTTTTAAGCTTCGAATTGTATCCAACTATATTTATCTACTTAACAGGAAAGCTTTGCAAGAACAGTGCTCAACCATATTAAATTATTATTTTATAAGTTTAACACAAGAGAATATTATAATTTTCAGTATAATTTATTTTCCATTTCAACTTTTTTAATAAGTTTCATAATTTGTTTTTTTTTTTATTTTTTATTATTTTGTTTGTTTTTTTTTTGCAACCATAGAAAAACTTACTTTAGAAAATTTTATTTAAGAAAAATAAAATTTACGCATAACTAAGCTATTTTGGTTTTCTTTATAATCGGGTTTGGGATTTTTTTTTTGCTGCTGCTGCTGTAAGGAAATAATAAATAACCAAATGTCAGTCAAAAGATATAAATACATTTTTATCTTGAATCCTTGAAACAAACAAAAAAATTAGAACAGTTTTTTTTATTTTGTATGGTTTTGGTTGGTACCATATGCAAAAATTCTTAAAATTATTTCAATTTCGAATTTAAATTTAGATAAAAAAAAAAAAAAGGAAAAAGATGTGATTTTCTTTTTTTTCCACTTTGGATAGAATATTAAAATTCTTGTAAAGTGTTTTCATCAAAAACCAATCACATATACTTTAATCCCACTTCAAAGCATGCGATATTAATCAAATAAAATAAAATTAAATGATAATATAATGTTTTTAAATTAAATTAAATATTTTTAAATTATAAGATTTTAGAAATAAATATCAGTTCAATCAAATAAGCGATTATGGGACTTTTTTTAAAATTCATTTTATTGCTTGGAAGTGGAAAGGCCTTATTATTATTCAAATATAGGATAAATCATACCCCTCTATGACAGGCAAACAAAATCCCCTTTTTCTCGGTACAAGTATAGAAAACTAAAACCTGGAAAAACAGAAAGAGAGAGAGTTACTATAGTTAGTGTAATGATTGTGTAGGCAGTCTACTCCAGGACACCGTAGGGTGCAGTTGTTGGTTTTCCCGCGATATATAGATATTTTATTAATATTAATTAAACAAATTTGATATTTTTTTTAACATGACTTAAATAAAATGAATACTGCCGAAATATTATTAAGTTATATATTTTCAACTTAGTGATTATTTTATCCATCATTGAAATCCGCTTTTTGATTATGATTTATTTAATTCGTTCAATTTTTTCCTTTTTGAAATTACATCATTTCATAAAAAATTTGTTTCAAAAACTGAATTATAGTCACAAGTTAATTAAATATAAATGAGTGGGTCTAATAAATTCTATTCGAAGATAAAAAATAATTTTTATGAATAAAATTTTTTATTTATTTTTTATTTTGAAACAAAGTTTGCCAATTTTTTGGTCAATATAAAAATTAAGAATTCCTTTCTTATTTTGGGTAAAAAAAAAACATAAAAATGTTTTAAGATAATTCTATTTTCTGCGGAAATATTTTAAATTTTTATTTATTTGCAGAAATTTTTTAAATGTGGGCTAGTATACAAAAACTTTTGAAAATCAAATTTATAAAGTTAAATAAGATATACCTAAAAATTTCATTATTATTATTTTTTAACAAGTTGAATTAAGATTTATTTGAAATTTTATTTATTTATTTTTATTTTTTTATTGAATTAAATGTATGGATGTATATAATATAAAATGTTAAATGATTGTGGGTAACTACTATGGTTGCTATTGCTATAGAAAATTAATAGACAATCAAAATAGAATATTCTTAGAAAATTTATATAGCAAATATAAAATGATGATACAAAATATTAATAATTGTGGACATTAAAAAATTTATTTAGATAAAATATAATCTTTAAAGAATTTTAAATTCTCAGAACTATTTACCTGTGGTTTTAAAAAAAAAAAAAAATTCATCTTTTTAAGGCTTCAGTTTTTGTAAAAACAATTTTTCTTTGATGTTATTAACCATCACATAATAGTATACTCTTAAGTATACCTATTTTTGTCTGAAACAATTTCTAAGTCCCGTCACTGTGAAAAATTGTTCTTGGTTTTGCTTTGATTTGAAGGGTTAATTCAATCTCGACTGAAGTGATTTTTCGATATGTTGTGATATGTGAAGTAAAGGAAACAGATAATAAAAAAACAATCAAACGCAGAAATAAAGCTAACGCCTTGTTTATAGCTACCATCGTAAAGTAATTTTTGGAGGAATGTTCCGGAAACCTATTCACAGCTAATCTTACCTGAAAGCAAAAAATGAACTGCATGGGCTCATTTTTTTTTTTATTTAGAAAGTTTAACTTTAATTTTTTGAATTTAAAAAATATAATTTTTTTTTTGAAATTAAAAGGCGCCGTGACATTTGTCCGCGGGACATTTGTCCGCGATGAAATTTGTATGGAAAACTTCGCGGACAAATGTCATTTTGCAAAATGTCATTTGTCCGCGATTGTAAAATGACATTTGTCCGCCGCGGACAAATGTCCCAAAATTAGCGGACAAATGACATTTTGCAAAATGACATTTGTCCGCGATTGAATTTTCTAACTTTAGCGGACAAATGTCATTTTGCAAAATGTCATTTGTCCGCGATTGATTTTTCGAATTTTTAGCGGACAAATGTCATTTTGCAAAATGTCATTTGTCCGCGATTGAAATTTTTAATTTTTAGCGGACAAATGTCATTTTGCAAAATGTCATTTGTCCGCGATTGATTTTTCAGTTTTTTTAGCGGACAAATGTCATTTTGCAAAATGTCATTTGTCCGCGATTGATTTTTCAATTTTGGAGATACTGCAGATTACGTGAACCACTCAGAATCGTCTGAAGCTTGGAAAAGGGAAGAGGGGTAGAGTCCCCCCAAATTGTTCATACATTTTGTATATGCAATTTTTTTTTTTTTGCCCGATTTGCCCCTTAAAGAGTGGGTGGTGGGGGGCGGCGGGCGGGCGGGTGGACTGGTGGTTGGTCAGTGGGATTTGCGGCGTCAGTAAATTTGCTTAAATATAAATAGAATAATAACATAGAAAATCGGTTTTTACGGTACCATTTTTTCAGAATAGGTAAATTAGCTATAAACTAGGCATAAAATATCATTCTCAAGGGCAGGTGACATGAAATTATGAATTTCTTTGACTGAACGATTTTAATTATTTTCATTTGATTTATATGATAAATTGCAGTGTCTGCACAAAAACAAAATTCAAATATAGTTTTGTGAGATTCCGCGAGGTGTTTTTCGTACAATTTTTGTCGCATTTTTTTCTGAATATAATAAAACAAAAATAAAACTACAAAAATACAAAACAGAAAAATATTTTAAAATTTCACAGCGAGGGCTATAATTGCAAAATTTATTAAACATAACATTCATCACATAAAGGAAATTCATTTAATATCTTATAATATTGCTAAAATTACATTATAAAGTCTAATTTACTTATACTTAAAGAAAACAATTTACTTAATATTATGCTTATATTTATTTTTATGTATTTAAAAAAAAAGATAAGGTCAAATTTCTGTGCAAATTAACTGTCAGATCCACATCACCCTTTATTATACATATAAACATCAAATTGGTTTAGCGTAATAGAGTTTATTGTGTCAGTTTTATTGATTGAATAAATTTATTCTATATACAAAACTAGATAAAAATGGAGTAACATCATTCATATAATTCTCAATCTAAAGGAAAACTTTTAACACAAATTTAGATAAAGTCAATGTTATAAAATGTATATATTTTACTCTTCTACAATATAACGTAATTAAGTTCTATGCGTACCTACCTAATTATGTAGAATAGGTAAATTAATGTTAAAATAATATTATTTTTTTTTACCAGAATAAAGGGTCCTTTAAAAATAAGCTAAACACATTAAAAAAAAAACTTTTTTGTTTCTTATTATTATACCTTATTATACTTAGGCGGAAATGACAGTTTTTGAAATAAAATTAATTAACTTTAATTTTTCATTACAAAATTGTTAATTTGTTTACATTTTTATTAATAAAAAATAAAAAATTATGCCATTCATGTCATTCATTTATTAAGCCCCAGTATTGTTGAATGAATAATAAAGGTGTCATTTATAAACATTAAACTTTGAATATAAAATTTCCATAAAATCAAATAAATAATTAATGAGAAGTTTCTATTTTTTATTGTTAATAACAAAATATATACATATTATATATTTGTTGATTTCTATTTTTTGTTTTGCATACTTTGTAATGAAAAAAAAATGTATTTCTTAAAACATTTTAATCATTAAAACAAAACATGAGATGGGTCAAACTTTGACTTCAGTACTCATTAATTTATTTTGTAAATAAATCAAAGAAAAAAAAAATAAAAACAAATTAGTTTTCAGTGCTTTATTTTTTATTTTCATTTTATTTATTTTTTTTTGTATATATGTGTTGGAAAAAGGAAAATTGAAAAAGATTTTATTTTTAGGAAGAGAGAGAGAAAAAAAAAACATTTTTTTTTCATTAATTTTAAGCTTGATATTTATTAAAATTTAAAGATTTTTGCAACTAACCAAAAATTGGCCATTTATTTTTGGTTTATTTTAAGGAAAAAAAATTTAGTAATTTGTCCTCTG
The DNA here is from genome assembly GCA_964007475.1 of Hybos culiciformis. NCBI lineage: Eukaryota > Metazoa > Arthropoda > Insecta > Diptera > Hybotidae > Hybos > Hybos culiciformis. The sequence goes on along the minus strand of OZ023274.1, from coordinate 40,601,229 downwards.
AGTTTTGGCTAACCATTTAAAGTAAATTTTTGTGTAACTTTTTTTTTAATTTATTTTGATTATAGGGTATTTTTTTCTGTCATTTTGTGGTTAAAATAAACTTGTCAAATTAAGTTTATTATTTTTTATTTTATTTTATTTTCTGGTCTTTTAAAAAATACTTGTCAAAAATAATAAATTTCCATAAATACTTATGAGGAAAAATCGAGTATATAATGTTCTTGACATTTTTTTTTTTTTGGGAAATAAAAAAAATCACTGACTATCAACTAAAAGTTTATGTATTTTAACCCAATTGTGTATTTTATATACTAAGATTTCATTTCAATGTTTTTATTATTTTCTTGAAAATTTCTGCTCAGCCAAATGATTGACTGAAATCAATTATTTAAATATCTTATTTATACATAAAAAAAAACATAATATATCAATTTGAAGAAAATTTAAAAAGCAGTTCACTAAAATACTGCCTGTAGGGAAATATGTTAAAAGTTTAGGTTGTATTTATAAAAGATAATAATAATTTATGTATACACACTTAAGGAATATTTATATTTATATTTTTATTTTTTTGTTTGTTAAATTTACTGACCTTTTTTTTGTAGCGCAAAAAGATGATAAACAAAAAAAAAAAATTTAATTTCTTGTTGTTTATATTTATAAGAAACCCATGTTATGGTTATTTCAATTTTAGGCAAAAAATTTATATTAATATTTTGCACAGTTTTTCTTTTATAAGCTTTTAATTTATAATTTTGATAATACAAAAAAATTAATTAGAGGTGTACACACTTAAAAAAATAAATTTTATTTTTAGAAAAAGGAATAATTCTGTTCAATATCCAAATAACGAGCCTAAAATTATTAATTCAAATTTGCTTTACGTAATTTTGTCAGCAACAAAATTTATAAGATTAAATTATGCGGCATGTTTTAATTATACAAAACTCCATCTTCGACAATTTTGCGAATACAAGTACTCAAAACCAGAATGATCGGGGACAATAAATTGTAATTGCTCAATTATAAATTAAATTTTATTAATATTTTGAATACGTCTTGTTGCAAAGTGGATGTATTATAATGCCTTGTAAATTAGTAATGAAAGTATAACACAAAAATATGATTGAAGGTATTTTATAAAATTGCTTAGCCATATAATAGGTCATTGAATTATAAAATCAATATTTTATGAATTACTAAAAATTACTTTCTCTTTCAGAATAGTAATTTAAAAAAAAAAGTTCAATGTAGTCATATATGAAAACTAATAATGAATTTTCAATTAATTCTAATTTTTTTATTTTCGATTTGAAAATTATTTTTATAAAAAAATTAAAAATTCGATGAATATTTTCTAAAAAAAATTGTATTTACCCCAAACAAAGACATATATGGAGGGCCTAACACAAAATTTTGCGGGCCCTTGTCATGGATTTTTAAAGTCTCATCATACAATGATAATACAATAATATTTTCCTAAAACATGTTAAATCTTATATATTGTTCTAAATAATTTTAATTAATTACTAAATAAGGATAGAAAAAAATTAGATATAAGTATAGTTTAATTATTATTCCAAAAAATGTTTCTAAATTGAACTCTAAAATTTATCATTTTGGTATGTTTTTAACAAATATTTCAATACTACTAATAATAATTTTAAAATTTTTATAGAAAAACAGCAAAATCTCACGGTCTTTGTTAAGACATAAAATATAGTCTAAAATAAAAAATTAATTGAGGGCTCCCATATGGCTCTTATGGCCCTCTCTCTGCTACGGCGTGCATATATGTTATTTGGCCAATATAATGTTGAATTATGCTCTTATGTTTTTAATGCTCTACTAAATTTCAAAATATCTATAGGCAAAAAGTTTTGTGCATTATTGTCAGTATTCAATTTCGGAAGTGGAGATTGGAGAAGTTGTTTGTTCCTGCAGACCAAACTAAAATATTTTGGAAAAAATTTTTTTTTATGATAATTGTTCTTATTTAATTATATATTGCTTATCGAAATTCTATATATTAGACACAACTTTTTGATTTCTGTAGTTATATCTAGATCTAAATTGTTGACAAAACGGATGTATATTGTAGTTATACATATACCTGACAATCTTATGTATTTCTAATATTATGTAACATAAAAATTTCATATGCTACAGTTAACAACTTGTGTGTGCAACAGTGTTTTTAGTCATCAAAAATATAAGAACTGGATATGTGTACATATCGTATATTTTCTGTTTAAAAAAAATTTTCTATCTTCAGGCATTACAATAACGTCAAATAATATTTCCAATAAAAAACATTATTTAATAATGTAAGGGTAAACAATTTGGGATAAAATAAAAGTATAATTGGGACTAAATAAATATATGTTAAATACACAAGTTTTGATCAAAAATATGAGAAAAAAAGAACATAACTTTTCATTATTTCTATGACAAAAAATTTTTTTTTAATGTTTATTTTTAAGCTTCGAAAAGAAGTTTTTTTTTTTTTAAGTTTAAAAATATGTTTAAAATATTTTTCCTACTCAATCACGAATTAAAAAATGTTTATTATCCTGTAGAGTAGTCGGTCGTGACTGTCGTGAGTTCGATTATGACATGTGTCATCAAGCGAAATGTCTCAGAGATAATAAATATTCAATAAAGTCTGCAACTGTTAAAATATTTCTTCATGAAAGCAAAAGTATTTATTCCGTCATTAATAAGGAGCGATTATCAATTAATACAATTTATTTTAAGACTATAATTAATCCTATTCTAATATAAAGTTCAGTTTTCATAAATAGTTGAAGTCGCTATAGATTCAGCAATTTTTTTTTCACATAGAAGATTATATGCATACAGATTTAGTAGTGTATGTTTCAATTTTCATTGATTTTCCAAGTAAAAGAAAATTAATTTTCTAGGTCACTAACGATATTAACATAATTTTATGAGAAAGAAAAAGAAAAATGAACCTTGTTACTACAACAGCCGAAAACAAAACTTTATAGAAGAAAAATATAAAGGAAAAAAAATCAAAACTTTTTTAATGTTCTTTTTTAATTGAATTGATTTAAAAATTTAGAAATTTTCAACCGACAATAATACGAGCCCTGCACCATAAGACCTCGTACGGGTTTTTTTTTTTGAGTTTGTTCTACTTTTTTCCAGTTTTCTCCAGTTTTGTATTTTTTTCGTTTAAACCAACAACCTTTTTTAGGAGTTTTTGGTCTTTATAAAAAAAAAATTTTTTAAGTTAAATTTTGAGAAAAAAATTATTTTCCAAAAGTCTACTTTGTCAACTTTTTTTATGGGCATCGCAGAAATTTTCGAAAGATGCATTTTGAAGGGCATTTGGGAGTAGTTAATTTTAGCTTTTTGGGTTTTGTCAATAAAATAAAGGAGAGAGTCAAAAAACGCCTTTGAAAATCCAAAAAACAGGTCAAAAACGCGAAAAATAGCAATCTTCATCTATTCTATAATATTGAAAACATATGCTTATAAAAATTCGAATAAGAAAAATAAAGAATAAAAATTTTCAATATTTTTAATACTTATAAAAGAAGATAATAATGTAAAGTAAAAGTATAAAAAAATATGGTTAATAATTCGAATATTAATTTATTGCATGATTGATTCATGAAATATTAAATTAGAAATTAATTTTCTTTTCAAAAAATAATAAATATGTATATAATTTTTTTTAGGTGGGTTGTTAAAGACCTGATTTAACCAAAATAAATATATAATATTTAAAAGTATAAATAAATAATATATTTTTACATGGGAATGAAATATAAATTATTATGTGGGACCATTTTAGGTCCCACATATAATTTAATCCGTGATGGTGAATGAAGAAAACCACAATTTGTAAATAATTTTTATAATAAGAGTTTTTTTTTCATAGAACAAATTTTTTTAATATTATTCAACAAAGTGCAACTTTTTTATAGAATTGGAATTAAATTAAAAAAAATATATATATTATTTACAATTTTTCATTTTATTACATAAAAACCTTTCTTTTATGTTTTTTTTTAATAAATTTAAGGCTTCTGTTAACATGTAACGTTATGATCTATTTCAATTAGATGAACTATGCTATAATAATTCAAATTTATACAAAAAAACTTGTAATATAAATATGAAAATTGAACAGTTAGTAAGTAAAATGTTATTGTTAAAAATCAAAGATATTACATATCTGATGTTTATAATTATCATCTAATTTCAAAAATAAAATAAAATCATTGAATTTTAAAATTTATAATTTAAAGCTTGCTAGAAAGATAAGATTCGTGATAAAATTCCATTATTATTCTCCAGTGTCCTGATTGTCTTTCACATGTATTCATATATAAATCGTCGTAAATTGATATAAATTTATCTCTCTACAAATATAAAAATGGTAAATAATATAAACAATTTAATCAAATAAATGGAAAATACATAAGTTTAAGAATGTTCAACATCATATATAAAACAAAACATTAATTTAATCCTTGTAAATACAAGAAACTATTTATTTTAACATTATGTGCATACTAAGTATATGCAGTAATTATTTCTCGTCTTCTTAAAGAATCAAAATTTATTATTATAATAATAAGATTTTAATTAAAATGAAAGAAAAAACTGATTCAATATAAATTTGTGTCTTACATTATTATTTACAAAAACAATATACAGATATAGAACCATTAAAAAGATTTTTCACGCAAAATAATTAATGGTTAACGAAAATTTATGAAAGTCACACAAACTAGTTTATTAAATTGAAATATTTTCTTGCGTGTATAGTAAAACCATAGATTAAGAATACAGAAAGATTGGAAGCTTCATACAACATTTTTTCAGTCTTTTTTGGTATTTTATTGAGAAGGTGTTAGTAAAACTAAATAAAATTCTTTTCATACATTGATCACGTATTTTATTTTGTTTTACTAACACATTGACTTAAAAATACCAAAAATAATGTTGTATGAAGCTTCCCATCTTTCTGTATTCTTAATCTATGGTAAAACCAATGGTATCTTTTGTCGTGAAGGAATGTGTCAACGAAATAATCATTTAAAAGAAGAATATACAGAGCAATTTTCAGATATTCGAAATTAATGCAATTGTTGCCAATATTTCAAATAAGATTGCATTGCCCTGAAATAAAATGTCATCTTCTATAGCAAATGTTATTAACAATCCGATAATATTTGAAATACCAATATTAAAAACATTAAAAAAAGCATTGGAATACGGAAAATAAAAGAATTTCGTCTTGCAAGCATCCAATCCTGTATATTATGTAAAAAACGAATATTTGGTACTTAATTCAAAAGATAATCAGATCAAAATAAATTTATGATTTGAAACTTGAGACCTAGATACTCTTCTAAAAATAAAGAATAGCAATTATGAAGCAAGAAAAGTAAAAATATTTTTAAAGAAAATATATTTTCTATAAATATTTCAGTTTTAAAATAACAATAAGTTAAAAAAAAACCCTTAAGCTGAATTTAAGATCATAATAACTAAAAATCTAATAAAATAGTTTACAGTATTCTGTATTTATGTATAAGTCCTTTTCCGAAGAATAAAATGGAACAATTTCTCAGTTAATAAAACAATTTTTGTTCTGAACATAATATTATTAAATTTCTACATGAAATATTACGTACTAGATGTTGTACACACATGAAAAAAAAGTATAAAATGGCAATTAATTAAAAATAATTACTTGTAATTCGATAAAATTAGAGGACAAGTTGGCTATTGGGAATTAATTTATTTATATTAGATTTTTGTTATATAAAGAATATCTAATTATTCATTTCGGTATTTTAATAATATTTTTGTGTGTATAGTTATGTTATATGTTATATTTGAATTGATTATAAGGAGTTCCATTAAATAATTTTCCATAAAAGAAATACCTTACGCATAATATTCTATTTTAAGAGAAAATGTTAAAGAAAATGTATTTCATTAATAAAATAAATAAAAAACAATATCAATAAGATATTCGATAGGTTATTAATATAAATATAAATATTAAATTAATATAATATGTATTTAATGTAACATATAAGGATCTTTGGGTTGATTTGGGTTAATTTTAAGGCTCATGATTCTTAGTTCACATTCTCTCGAGTTAAAACAAAAATTATTCTAATCAACTAAATATACTTAAAAAAATTAAAACTTACTTATGTTTAAAGTAATTTATAAGATATTAAAAATACTTCACTGGCATCTGTAGTTTTTTGTACGACAAAAACCAAGCAAAAACGTCAATTATTTCAAGATCTAAGAATCCTGTACAAGTTGTCTTTTTGAAAAACAAAAATATTTTTAATTAAAAATTTATTTCAAAACATGATTTCTTAATGGCATTGTGAATACCTACTCATTTGGAACCAATTTCAAGGGATTTTAGTCTTTCTACTATACGAAATATTTCCATTCTGTTGCACATAAATATCTTTACACTATTTTTCTCTACAACATCAAAGAATTATAATATTTGATTTGAATGTGAAGATTTTAGTAAAATAGAATTTATTACGAAAAAAAAATTCTAGAAAAAATGTAAGTGATATTGCATTTACAAAATCAATTTAACTTGTATAATATTATTCTTGAATAATAAAATAACAGGTGCCATTAAAGTTCAATATATATAGTAATACATTTTCTTACTTTTTATACGTAGTCGTAGTTAAATTATGTTTAAAAAATCTTTTTTTCCACCAAGGTCAATATCAAAAGAAATCTCAAGATTTATTTCTATAACCAAAAAAAAAATAAAAATTTTCCTATGAAAATTTATCTTAATAAAAATATTAAGCATTAAGCTATCATGGAATTTTCTATACGTCTATTCCTCAAGTTATTTTACTGTGATTTGAGATTTCATATCAACAACTTTACTACGTGTTTTTAACGCAATGAAAATTAAATTATGTTGTTACAAAAATATAAAATAAAAAAATACATATACTAATAAATGTAATGTATATATACATTTTGCAAAGTGAAAATAAAAATTCTCAATAAAATAAATTTCCATAATTTGAACAAAAAATAAAACTTGTTGGTTCTTTTATTTTTTATTTAAATTTATTTTTATTTTTTTTTTTTTCTATGTATAATCATAAAAATGTTATAATTATATAATTTTATAAATTGCACGTGATCTGCAGGAAAATCATGTACATTTTTCTCAAAAGAATAATATAAAAGTTTTTTTTTTCGAAAACATTTTCAATCGTTGCACACCCAACAATCCATTGTACGTTTAATTTTATTTTGTTCATGGGCTGGTATTTTATATTAAGTATTATTACTATGGCTATTTATATAAATTATATGTAAGAGAAAACCTGTGTAAAAAAAAAGGTGATTTTGATTCGTGTTGTCCATTGATCCTATACACTTTGAAAGGACCTACAATCGAAGTGAAATATAATAAGTGCTTGACATTCTACTTACAAGCTACTTTAAGTTCAACAACATATTTAATTTTCATCTCAAAAGAATCTTATATCTTATGTTATTTTATTCTATAATTGTATAGTTTAGTTTTTTTTTGTCTTAATATTTTTAGATCTGGCAAATGGGTTTCTCATAATAACCTAGGGTATAAACTTTTTTGTTTTTTTTTTAAGTTGTGTAGGTATTTTAAACATTTCTTCGACATTTTGTGATTTCTTTCTCATTTACCAGGTTTTTTAGAAATTTGATCTATAGCAGCCGTATTAAATGTCACCTTAATAATACATTTTTTTATCTAAATTTAGTCCTTTCTATGAATAAGTTTGATTTATCAGAATTTTGTCTGTGCAGAAAAACTAACAATATAAAGGTGTAATTTAGTTGATCTCCCACTACTATTTTATCCATATAAATAATTTTTCCAATTTTTTTTCAGCATCTTTCAGCAATTTTAAAAAATACTGTACTCTGTTCGACACGTTTTCAAAATAAATTTAAAAAAATAGATTAGAAATAAATAATACATAAAAGGTACATAAATAAATATAGAATATTTAATTACGAAAAAAAATTTACATTATCACAAAAAATAAAAATTTTGCTTACTGTTATGCGATAAATTAAATAAATAAAAATAAAAAAAAATGTATACAATTTTTAATAAATTGGAAAATTTTGAGAATTCTTCCTCATAGATAACTTTTAGAAAATTCAATACAAACATCATTAAGAGAACGATTATAATTTTAACTTTATAAATTAAATCATGAAATGATTGTAATATCGTTGGCACTTGGCACGGAGCGTTTAGAATCAGGTTCGGGGAAAAACTTAAAAATAAGCTCAAAAATTTCACAATATTCCGTTTCAATTACAAATTTCAAGTTAAAATATATTAATATTTATTTGCCCTAGGATTAACTGATTATTATTCGAATATAAAAATATCAAGACGAGAAAGCTAAGTTTTTACAACTCTACTCTCTACATGTACAATGCATAAACTAGTCAGTTTGAAAGTAAATATTTCAAATCAAATTTAAAGAACTGTGAACTGATACACATGTGAAACTTGAACATAAATCATACTAACATTAATTGAATTCATCATTATATGAAAAAACTATGATTTTTCAGGGCATTGAAAATGTTACAAAATAATAAAAACCTATAAAACACATTAATATAAATCAAATAAAAAACAGTGTTTAAAAAAAAATAAGTAAATTGAATATTTTTTGCCCTTTAGCAACACCACCACAACATTTTAATGATCGAAAAATTTACTTTTATATGAAAATAAATATTTTAATTTAAAATTTATCTGAATTGTGTTAATAGAATTGTAAAAATCTTGCTGAAGCGTAATTTAATAAAATAATTAGTTTAAAAACAATTTATCTACAATTTGGCTAAAAATTAATGAAAAATCAATCAATGTTGATCAATTAGGAACTTTTTCGTTTGATATAACCACAATTTTTTTTTTTTCAACACTTTTCACCCAGAGAATTGTATAAAACATCTGAAATTGATTTCAATTATATTATGTTATTAAATTCTCTGTTTGGTGTAATTAAAAAACTTGTCCTGGTAAAGTTACATTTATAGCAAATTTAAATCCAATTACAAAGTTGCCCTTATTATCACTTATAATTTAAAAACCTTTCTTTTTTATATTTTATTATTTTTAAAAGTTTGGCTTTAAAACACCAAAATAATACAGATTAAAAAATATTAGATGATGTTAGCAATGCTTCAAACTTCAAATTCTCGGTCTATGATTTCGTTAATAAAACTTTAAGCTGTACGTAGGAAATAAAATAAACTTGCTATTGCACTTGCATAAGTTGATATGTTATACTATATAATATTATTAATAATTTTTTTTTTAATTTTAATTTACATATGAAAAAAAAATGACAATTTAACTTACCTTGATTTAACTAATAATTATATTGGAAGTTATCAATCATTTTTATTATAATAATAATCATATTAAAAAATAATAGGTAATCAATATTAATAATATTTTTCACATATTTATTATAAGCATAAATAAATTGATTATATAAATTAATTATATGTAAATATCGCATTTATATTTATATCAACCATTATGTTTTATTATAATTTCATTTAGGTACATACCACATACCATTATAAATTCTTTTATTTTAAATGTAAACATTCATGATAAATTTTTTAACGATATTAAATTATTAAGTTACTATTGAAAAATTCATTGAATTTGATATATAGAAATGAAAAATTTGATAACATTTTTTATAGAATTATAATTATATAGAGTATATATATTTTATATAATATTATAATGTATATAAAATTTTATTTATTTTCTATTAAGATATAATACTATAAAAGAATATTATACTATGAATATATATATGAAATTATTTATTAAAAAAAAATCTACAAAAGTTTTCGCGAAGAATTACATAATTAGTTTTTTTTTTAAATATATTTATTTAATTTTAATTTATTTTATATTCTTAATTTGTATTCAATTATTGAATACATATTTATTGTGTTTATTTCTTATTATATTGAAGGAAAAATAAATCTGCAGAGATATTTTTAAATTAAATAACTTATATGCAATGAAATCATGTATTATTTAACTTCATATTATGTGTATAAAATTATTGAATTTTTTTCATGATTTTAATTTTTTCATATTGTAAATTACTTTACAATGCATTATTTAGAAGATTTCTTTAATTGCTCGATTAAAAAAGTATAATATAGATTTGCTGAAATGAATATAAACCAGATCGAAAATAATAACCCATATCGTACCCAAATACTGTCTAGAATTTAATGGAATAAGATAGGCTGGTTAAGAATAGTTTTATCAACCAAGGACATAATATTTCGTCAATATTTAAATATTTTAAAGTGGCAAAAAGAGTTCCTCAAATTCTCAATTTTATTTTGCTTTGTTTTAATTTTGACTTACGCAGAATTTTTGAACTGATATATACATTTCTGGTGTTCAATTCAATAAAAATTTAAAAAAAACTTTTTTGTGTGTTTTATACACAAGAATAAATTACTTGTAAAAATGCAATATTATAAATTATACAATTGAATTGAACACCACCAAAATACATGTTACATAAATGTACATATATAAAAAATAGTATAAATATAAAATATAAAAAATAAGGGTTCCGATTTTCTGAAATTATATTTTCCTGTTATATATATATATATACAAAAATTAAATCTTTTTCATATTGAAACAGAGTTTTAGTTATATTTATACAAATTTTTTTTTCTTATATCAAAAAAATGATGATTTATTAGTGGAAAAGAAAATGACTAAAAAAATTATGAGTTTCTGAAAGACATTAACGTTTTTTTTTAAGCGTCATTAGGATCTTTAATTTTGACCTTTTTTTATAATGGTGTTAAATTGAAAACAAAAAAATATATATATTGGATGATGGTATTTGATTCAAGTTTAATTTTTGTTATATAGAAATCATTTATGCATGTAAGAAATAATAAATAAGGAAAACTCAGAATTAAGTTGTTGATATTTAAACAAGAAAATGAAAAAAAAAATTAATTAGGCAATTATAACAATATAATGTCGAACAAAAATTTTTGTACTTTAAGATATAGTTATATAATTAGGCTTCAACCCCATAAAATCATATTTGGTTTAAAACAGTTTTATAAAATAAATTTTTTGAGAACAAAATTAATTCAAATTGAATAAATTTTGAAGTATAATAAAATGCAAATTAAGCTTTCTGTTATCTTTTTCAATGTAATAAGTTCTGTGCGAACTAAAACAAAGAAAAATAGATAAAACTAAGAAGATCCTATTTCGAAATTAAAAAAGTTTAAAACTGTACTTAAAATTTAAATCTGGAATAAAAATAGAAGTTAGTTCTGAAGAGGAATTCAAACAAATTAGTTGTTTTATTATTATATAGTTTAATTTCAACATAGTACCAAATTAACTTCAAGACAAAATAATTTAAATAGTAATTCTAGACGTATGTTTGATTATAAAATTTGACATATTTCTGGTATTTCTATTTTGTACCTCAACTAAAATAAGAAATTATAGTCTTTTCGGTTCGACCTTTATTATAGTTAACAAAAACAAAAAATGCAGTTTATGTCAACATAGAATTATTTTTAACTATTATAATAAAATATATATATAGGAATTCTGACATTAATTAAAAAAAAAATATACACAATAATTGTTACGGAAAAAGAAGTAAAACTTTTTTTTTTTTAAATTCTACTATAAAATATAATTCAATGTAAATTTGATGTAAATATTTACCGTACATTATTAAATTCTTATTACGTCAAGGACATAGATACTTTTTTTTTTAATGTTATAAAGCATATATGTTTATGTATATTTTTTTTTTTATCTTTTGTTCAAATAATAAACAATGACTTTGATACTAATGTTTTTTCCATAATATACATGTACATGTACATTTATTTTACATTATTTTATACATACACAAACATTAAAAATTATACAATATTAAAAGAAAAAGTTGGTTGACATACTATTAAAATTAAAAAGTTTAAAAATTTAAAATTATATTAAAAATAATCATCATCATCACATTTTCAGCCAAACAAAATTAAAGCTTTCAGAAATTTTTTAATTTTATATTGAGATTATATATTATCTTAGAAAATATACAACAAGCTTAATATTCCGAATTTTTAATATAAAAAAAAATTTGTCAAAATTAACATAACATTAATACGGTATATACGTATAGTATTGTAAACGTTACTCTATAAATAAATAAGTAGGTATTTAAATTGGAAAATGTAAAATTTTATTTTTGGGAAATTTTCTCATTCTATATAATTCACTATAAGAATAATGTCAAAAACATATTTATATATTTCATAAACTTTTTTGTTAATAAAAATAAAAAAAAATTAAACCATTTTTCCGTCTAATTTTTAAAGTTTCAAAAATATGAAATTAACATTTTCAAGTGCATACCCAGAAGTTTAGCAAATTTTTTTTTTTTATTATTTTCTTTTGGTCCTTTTGAAAGTATGTATATTGTATATAATATACATATATTTTCGAATGTTATGAAAATTTATTTTTCAAATCTTAAATAACCTCATTACATTTTCAAAATATTTTTTATGTATATGAAAACAAAATCTTTTATAAAATGAAAATCATGATAATTTAATTGATTAAATCTTACTAACTGAAATCTTATTTGGTTCATTTACCAATCACTATAGCAACTTTTTCATCTAAAATATAAATTTTTCTTTAAAGGATAAATTTGTTTAAAAAAAAAAATTGGGTTAGTTTAAATTTTTTATCACATTTTTATACATTTTATACAGGTTTATACATTTTAAAGATACGATTTAAATTTAAAACTAATAATGGGAATTTAAGGGAAAAATTCTAATCAATAAAAGATGATATAAATGAACCAAAAAATTGTTATATCGTACTCAATATATAATAAATTATTTTCTTATGAACTTTTCTGAAAGACATGTAATGGCGATAACCAACTAAAAATAAAAAAAATTATTATTTCAAGTTCAATAAATTCTATTTTTGATTGAAAAAGCTTGTTATTATAAATATTTACTTTTGATCTCTAGCATGAAATAAAATGAAAAAATAAAAATAAATAAAAACAACTTTAAAATCCCACGGTTTTATTATTTATACTAAAAAGTATGAAGTTAATCTTAGTATAATTTTCTAATCGAAGAAAATAATTTGTTATGTTAGAAAAGGTTGTTGACATGCTTATGTTTAATTAGAAATTAAATCGTGGGGTTTTCATTCTCATAAAACAAATATTGGTCGATTCCTTTAATATGCATGTCAAAAAAATAAATAATAATGACAAATAAATAATGTAATCGTATAAGCTCTTTTTTATTTATTTTTATTTAAAAATTTTTAGTCTCTACAAGTCTCTAAATTCTTAACATAAGTGTCAGTTTCAGACTGTTTATTTGATAAATTTTGTTGCTTTTTAATTACACATTCAATAAATTTAGTTTCATTTCACTCTATTTCGAAATCTATTTATCGAAATATATTTTTAGACAAATTGGAGGCTAAGCATTATTTTCAATTTCCTCTATTCGAAACCACGTATAAATTTCAATTCTAATCAATTTTTAGACCACATCAGGACTCCTTGACTCACTTGGGATCTAAAAGGTTTTTGTTCCTACAACCGACATTGACAATTTTCATCTTATCCCAATTTTCATAGAAATCCCTTTAAAGACTTTTCCAACCCCAGCCCGAATCTTTGAACAAAACGGAGGCTCAACATTTCAACCAACCGTTTTACCAAAATGTTTCATAATCGATTAAAATTCTGTTAGAAAAGGATAAAAATACATATTTTTTAAGCATTCTGAATAAAAAATGATGTCGCTTTAAAAGTCACAAAAAGTCATTTGATCTTTTATAACTTGACATTATGGCACCCCTAAAATTGCCAAGTAAGAATAACATTTAAATTTCAAATTTGTCAATTTTTAAGTCGAAAATGTACATAACTATATATGAAAATTTTTTAGTAGAAGCGATTTTAATTGTTAAAATTGAATTGAATTTGATATCCAAAACATCAGGACAATAAATATGTGATGCACATGAACATATGCACATATGAAACTTAAATTCATATTGATTTGAACATAGAAACCATTCATTAAAGTCTTTATTACATGAAAATTGGGATTTTTCAAGCCGTGGAATATGGTATAAAATCATAATAACCTAAAACCGTAATTAATTATAATAATAATGTTGTCCTTTAGCAACACCACAAATTTTAATGATTGAAAATTTATTTTATATGTTAATAAATTTTTTATTCTTAAACATATATCTGAATTCTCTTAATAGAATTGTACTGAATTGTCGTTAAATCCTAATTTAATAAAATAATTAGGATAAATTTAATTTACCTATACAATTTGGCCAAAAACGAATGAACAATCAATCAATGTTGAGCAATTATGTCCCTTTTTATTTAATTTTACCCCAATTTATTTTTTAAATCCTTAATACTATTTTATATAAAAATAATTAAATAATGTTTTACTTTTTATTTTGAATTTGCAGATTTAGTTATAAAGACAGAAAGAGATTAAAAAAGCTACAAATCCTGAATCCGTAATAGTGTTAAGAGCCCTCCATGTGAAATTCTGTTTTCTATTTCTGTTTTCTATTTTTGCAGTTTTTTTTTGTTTTATTTTACAGAAAATAAACGGCCGTGTGAAATGCGACAAAAAATGTACGAAAAACACTTCTACCAGAAAATCACAAAACTATATTTGAATTTTATTTCTGTGCAGAAACTGTAATTTATCAAAAAAATGTAAAAATTCTTCGAAATAAATGAAATTAATTAAAAATTGTTTAGGAAATTAAAGAAATTCAAAATTTCACGTCACCAGCCCTGGAGAGTGGTATTTTAGCTTTATTTCTGCGTTTGAGATTTTTTATTATCTTTTTTCTTTACTTCAGAATCCAAGCAAATATGTTAAAGATTTTCTAAGGCTCATTTGGGCCAAAAAAAATCAAAATTTCAAAAATCCGCCTCACCTACCCTGGAGCCAGTTATATACTCTCTGACATATCAAAAAATCACTTCAGTCTAGATTGTAGTAACCCTACAATCAAAGCCAAACTAAGACCAATTTCTTGCAATTTTTGACATTGAGGGCTCTTAAGTAAATGTCTGTAAATTTTGGATTCAAATAGGAATATTTGTAACAATTTTGCATTTGCATTAAAATTTGAACTTTAAACCTTCGAACTATATTCTAAATTCCACTTGTTGACTTATAAGCTTTTCTTTTCCGTCAAAATGAATCTTCAATGATATCTAACTTAATAGAATAAAATCTTTAACCATTTATGAGAGACTTTCAATTTTTACCAGATCTTTATTTTTAATTTTTACAAAATTTCAATATTTTTATTAGTATTTATTATTTTTATTTTTAATATTATTATTTTTATTTTTAATATTATTATTAAAATTATTATTATAATTATTATTATTATTATTATTATTATTTATATTATTATTATTATTATTATTATAATTATTATTTTTATATTATTATTATTAAATAAATTATTTTATATAATTTTATTTTTATTTTTCTTCAACTTTCTTATAAACAATTCTGCAAGAATTAAAAATTATGTTTTGTTGTTAGAATTTTTTTTAGTAGATAGTTTTCGTGGGAACAAGTTTTAATTACGAAAAGAGAAAGATATTCATAACAAAAAAATAATATTTTATTACGAGAAAAAGATTTTCTTTTTTTGTGGAAAACTAAAAAGAATAAATTTTTTTTGAATTTTCTTCCGTTAAGAATGTTTTGACTTGTTGAAATCACGAAAAGAACTAAAATTTCTTATTTGAAAATTATAAAATTATTTTGCTGACAGTCTATCTAAAATTTTTCATTGCAAAAAGAATTTATATACAAAAAAAATAAAGGTAAACAAAAATTATTTTGCTTTAAGAAGCTTTTGTACCAAATATAGAAAACCAATTTTATTCCAATTTTCTTCCATTCAAGAAAAAAAAAAGCTCAATTTAATTTTTCTAAAATTTTACAACTAAGAGAAATTTTATGGATTCGAAAATTAAGACTATTTATTTTTGGAGCGAATATTCTTTAAAAGCTTTTGATAAAAAAGAGCTTATTTTTTGTTCAATGTATTTACTAGGGTACATAGATGTACAATTTTTATGAATGAAATTAATTTCATATTTTACGTTTCGTTTTTTTTTTTAAATAGTTGTGAATGATTGTTCGAAATTGGGTTAGTAGGTCTATATTGATATGTTTTATGAAGATATATAAAATCAATATTATAAATCAGTAAGTTAAGCGTTCCTTTTTTTATTCAATTAAAATATAAATTATTTTATAAAATAAAATTTTATTCTTTGCAGGTATATTATTGTGAATGATTTTGTCAAGCAAAGGTCCACAGAATTATTATAGATATTAAAATTATATTCGGAATTAAGATTCATCATAAATAGTTAAAATTCAGTTAAAATTCATTTAGCTCTAATTGTCTAGATATATTAAATATCTTTTTTCTAATTTAAGGATACTCACGTAGTAAATAAAATGATAATAAAAGTTCAATTTTGCAAGGAATTTATTTCAACAAGAATTATTGTGTTTTTTATTTTTCAATAAATTTCGACCTTTTGAAAATGTTTTTTAGGACCAGATAATAACATTTTTTTAATATTAATAAAAAAATAAATTTATTAAAACAAACATTTTATGGAGGTTCCAGGGATATAATATTTTCCGCCAAAATTTTCTTTTTATGTCAAAAATTTTATTCGTTAACTAGTCTTTGTTTTTTAATTTTTGTACTAATATTTTCATATTGTCACAATTTATTTATTTTGAAGTTTAGACAGCATCAATTGATATATTGAAAATGTTGAATATCATAGACTTCGAATAATATCTATTTGCACAACATATATAATGTTATCTAATTCCTTGTTCGAACGTATGTTTTTTGCTAGAACTGTCTAATTTGATCCATTTCTCAAGATCGAAGTGGGAAAAAAATTTCCAATTTTTTTTCGTAATATTTGTAGGTGCGAACAAACAAACATTGAAATCTAATCTACTAATAAACACCATAAAGATTAGAAAACTGTCGTACAGACGATTTCTGATGCCAATATTGATTTTCTATATTCAACAAAAAAATAAATAAAAATAATACTTATAAAGTATAAGTATATTTACAAAGTATAATAATAATTGTTTGGTATAAGTATCTTAATTGTTTTATTATTTTATATTTAGAGGTGTAAATATGATTTTCCAAAATTTAGGAAACAAACTCATTTTTACCTAAATTAATTAGTCACAATAAAACAATTGTGTCCTTAGTAATTAATTCTTAAGACATTTTATTTATTTATGTATTATAGAGAAAGAGAACAGTGTGAATTGAATGTACTTAATTTTTCTTAACAAAATTTAAGTCTACATCAAGGTCAAAGTTATTATTGTTATATATTATACATTTTATAAATTGTAAAATAAGAACGTTAGAAGCATTTAAATTTTCAAAATAAAACATGATATTTAATAGAAGCAATATTCAGAACTCCAAATGCATAAGACGAGTGGTTTTCATTCCGTATCATTATTTTGTGGGTTTTTCAGTTCAAATCCCATTATCATGATTTTACCATTTTAATGCAAAATATTTATTCGTAATCCTACAAGTACTTCAATTCAATTTTAATATAAAAAATTTTCAACTTTTTCAATTTTCTTTACAAGGATTCATTTTAAGGATTTCCTATGAAAAAATAGAAATTAAAAAAAAAATTGTTGGCGAATTTTTTTTTTTATTAAAATGAACCCATGCATAATTTTTCAATAAATAAAATATTTTATTGATTTTTGACCTTTCAGCATGTCAGAAACAAATTAAAAAAAAAAAATAAAACCCTTTTATTTTTTTTGAAAAATATCAAACGGATGTGAGGATATTTTCAAAAATTTATGATTTATAGCCGAAAAATATTTTAAAAATTTATATATTCAAAAATAGTTAGATAGAAAAAGAAATAAGGGTTTAAAATGACGCCGAACTATATCTAATGCTAAATATTTAATGCATATGGCTTCATTTTCATTCGATAGGTTAGTTTTTTTTTACTTATGAAATATTGAAATGATTTATGAACATAAAAGTTATCACATTGTTAAAGACGTCTGAGATAAATAAAATGAAAATAAAAGACGCAGGAAAGGAAATATTTCAAAATGTTATATTTCAAAATAATGTTTGGATAAAATATGTACTATTTGGAAAAAATTTTGTACCCAGAAACATTCTACTACTAAAAAAGATACTTATACATAGTTCCTTAAACTATCTCCGAGAAGAGCAAGCATTTGGTTTTCTTTAAAAATAGTTTGTTTTGACTTGTTTGTTCCAATATACTTTAACGTTTCTTGATTTTGCTCGGCAAATCATTTTCAAATATATTTTGATACAATCTGTTAAAATTTATATATAATAGTATACTTAATTAAGATTTCATTATAAGATTAGAATAATTATATCACAATTGTAATACTGAAAATCAGAAAAATTTAATAAACAAATGATTTCAACAACTTTAAATTCTTTGTATAAAAATTACATAGGTAATAATATAATTTTTTTTTTTTTAATAATATAAATTATGTTTTTTTAATTGCGAATCGTTTTACAAACTAATTATAATAACATTGAAATTCAATTAATTTATTATATTCACTTTTCCTTCAAGGATCAAAGAATTAATGCATATTTATTATATACATACATACATCTAAATCTTTGATAACAATGACGCAATTCAATTTTCCGGAAAATGTTGTTACAGCTTTCTTTTTTCCTACATTTATATGTATAATAAAAATATAATTATTATATGTATTAAATTTAAAATTGACGCCATTCAGATTTATAAAAAAAAAATAGTTCTATAATGATTTTTACAAATTTGATAGAAAGATTTTAATGAAGAAAAATTAATTTAATTTTTTTAATAATTATTATAATATTAATTTTTTTTATTTAAATAACATTAAGTATGTTTGGATGAACAAATTTTTAATATAGTTGTTTATTTTGCAGGAAATTTGTCATAATAAAATGTAAAGATAAAATCAATTAAAATCCCGCAATGTTTACACCGGAAATATGGTTTAAAATTGTAATTAGATAATATCAAATAAGAAATAATGCCAAATGAATGAGTTTGTAATTAATTTTATAGTAACCGCACATTTAAAAAAAATAAATAAATCAACAGTTGAATATAAATTTTTGTGTAAATAAATTATATGAATTTCATTTATGACTTTGTTTGGTATTTTATGATATTTTAAAAAACCATATAGTTTTTGAAAAACGTTGCCATTTTTTAATGCCGATTATTCTATAGGGCTTGCAAAAATAATTTGTTTTTAAATATATCGGCATTATTCTATTTCTCATTATTCTTCTGTGAAATTTTTCGATCATTTAAAACTTGAGCTTCTCAATTATTATTCAGCTCTTTTTGTTGAATTTGAGTTTTTTGAGATATTATTAAATTGATAATAGAATAGAATCTAAAATTATTTTGCTTCAAAGTTTATTAAATTTTTTTTCTACAACGAAATATTCAAATTTGTTTAAAATTAAACTAATTGAACTCCTTAAAAAAACTAGAGAAATGCGATGAAATAATGTACATTGGTTTTTCAAATTCCTTGTACAATATAAATTCTAATGAAAATTACTGTCGTTTAATGGGAAAATTTGTATAAATATAAAAAGTTTTATGACTGGACCAAGTGCTTTTAAATTTAAGATTTTTCAAAAAGTGAAGTTAATAGATTTGTGCAGTGAACTAAATGAAAAATGAAAACTATTCTAGTTCCTTCTACAACAAAAATTTATCAATTACTTAGAATTAACATGAAATTGCTTTAACTAATGTCTAGCTATATGGGCCAAAAATTAAATTTGATTAAATATTTATATTTCATGTATATATTTTCGCATTTTATGGAAATACTTTAAGTTGAACACATATGTTTTAACACCTATCAATATACCAATACCATTATTTATAATTTTCAAATAAAATAAAAATGAAAATATATGTCTACTCTACATAATCATGGGCGTCGGTCGAATTTCTTACAAAGGAGGGCTTGAAATTTATGTAATACATATTATACAAATTTGGAAGATATGATAAATAATTTCTTAAGGCGAAACGAGTATTTGTTTTTAGAAATAACTATAAGCAAGGCAGGATCCAATAAGACGTATTATATTTAAATATAAAAATCTATGAGTGCTAAATGAGTGACACATATAAATTTTACCTTTACTTCATTTTTTTTCTTAATTTTCCTTTTATTTTATTTTCCGAGACGCCCTCACGCCCATACTTATTGTACAAATATATATTGGATAAATGGGAGAACACAGTAATATCAATTTCAATTTTGACAATTTATCTTTATATATGTCGAAAGTGTTTCTTTTTTTTCAAATGCTTCATTAAAAAAACAAAAAAATATATTAATAATAATAACATGAAAAAATGAACAAATCCTTAATACTTTTATCCAAATATTTTCTAAAGAATATTTACATTGCTCTCTTAAGTTGATTTATTTTTGTCATATCTTGTTTTTTTATTTATTTCATTGAAAAATTCCCCCAAAAAAAAACTGTTGTAGTAAGTAAATATATACACATTATATATATAAAAAAGTCAAAAAATGTATACCTACAGAGATAAAGTTCTTGTCAATTTTATTTAAACATTGTGTTAAGTGGAAATATATTTTTTTTTTTTGGCAATGAATAAAAGGCTTATGAGAATCATGGCACATGTAAAAGTAGATTAAAATATTTTATCTTGATATTTATTTGCACTTTTGTTGAATGAAAATTTCCAACTGAATATATGTATATATAATTTTTCAGAAATTTTTTTTTTTTTGGGCACTTAACATAAAGAATTGTGTTAAGTGGAAATATATTTTTTTTTTTTGGCAATGAATAAAAGGCTTATGAGAATCATGGCACATGTAAAAGTAGATTAAAATATTTTATCTTGATATTTATTTGCACTTTTGTTGAATGAAAATTTCCAACTGAATATATGTATATATAATTTTTCAGAAATTTTTTTTTTTTTGGGCACTTAACATAAAGAATTCATTTTTATATAAATTTAATTCGAATCAGTATAGAAAGAGGGGAAAAAAATTTATGTAAATTAAAGATCAAAATTTTGTCTTAATTTGTAGAAAATATATTTTTGTGTACTTTGACGTCATGGGAATGTGAAAATTTTGAATTTGTTTCTTTTTGATGTTTTTAAGTGCATTTTACATTTTTTTCACTTATCTATTTTCCAACAGATTTTTTTTTCTCAAACTTTATATATATAACAAATTTTTCTTTCATTGAGTATATCCGCTTAAAATTAAATCTGAGTTTTCACTTTGAACTCCTAAGCTTTTCACTATAATTTTAAATAAAACTAACTATTTAATTTTCTTTACACAGAAGAATTGTACAAAATGTTAGCATTAGTCATTAAATTTATTAGAATTAATTCTACAATTGAGTCGCAACTTTAATCTATATTAATGAATAACTAAATGTTTTAAACTTAAAATTAATTTTTCAACTGCACCATACTGCGTAACAAATTAAAATTTTTGATATTATGCTTATGCTATAGATTTCTTTTTTTTTTTTTATTTAAATTTTTTAAATTTGTAATTAGAAATAATTTTTCTAACATGTCCGAATATTCTATAAACATATAAACAACATTTTTTTTGTTTATTTAAATTTTAAAATAATATTGTTATTCATTTTATATATTTTCTTTTTCTTTTACATAATAAAATAAACTTGTCAACATGTAAATGAAATAAATTGAAAATTGCGCAAAATTTAAAATATAATTTAAAATATTACGAACGTTTGGAAATGCATATATTCTTTTTCTTTTTTATTTTTTGGAAAAACTCATAAAAATGCATTAAAATGTATTAAAATTTGAAATTGTAACAATTTTATTACGGTACTAATAAATATTATAATTTTATTGATAGCATTTTTAGATCAAGTTTAAATTTAATGTAGAACATTATTATTCGAAAAAAATGAATTTTTAAACAGATGGAAATAAAAATTACAAATAAAAATTGGAAAAAAGAAAAATGTTTTCAATCTCAAAATTTAGAACTTGATTATGATTATATTTAAAAAGTCTGAACAAAAATATAGAGCAGTACGAGTATCTAATAAATGAAGTATTAAGCAGAATTTCTCCGATTGCTCTCACTTCATTTCCTTGGGCACTATTGGGGGCGAACATCTACATCTACTCATGTACCAATTCTCATAAGAATCTTTCTTCAGGCTAATAATTTGTTCAGGTACCTCTATGCGAGTTCTATATACTCGCATAGTAGTTTTAATCAAATCAAAAAATTTTACTGTGCATGTGATCGGTAAGTTGTATTTACAATCGTAAATTTAGCTCGATAAATGGTATATTACATGGGTCAATACACATGTAATTATTTAATTAAGTAAATTTTATTTACATTCTCCGTATTAAGTAAATTTTATATCATACTTTTGTTTATTTCTTGCATTGCAAATGTATTGATTACAACTACCTCTCACATGCACATTAAAACAGTACACAAAACACGTTAATAAAATTTGTATATACACAAAAACCCATGGACACTTGTCAATATTATATCACTCGACCTAACGGTCTCGTAATATAACCTATACATAAAAGCATTGGGACGTGTATTTGAAATTCACAACAACAAAATACATCTTGAACTTGAAATTTAGTATTTCAAATTCTTTTCGGGTGAAGACCTGTAGTAATTTTTATCAAAATTCAGTGAAAATTAAAAAAAAAAATTTTATTTAATCTAAATTTTTAATGAAAATAATTTCAAGGTGACAATCATAGTGTAAATAATTTATTACATTTCTCATAGACTTTTCTTTGAATAATATGTTATGAATTAAAATCCATTTATTTTCTTATCTTATTTTGTGATTGCTATGTTCTTGACGTGACTTTTCCTTTTTTTAATTTTACACTTAAAATTCGTAATTATGCTTGTCAGAAATTTTAATAATAAAAATCTTAATCAATTAAATATTGCAGCAATTGCGTGACATTTTTTGATTATAAATTTTTAATGCACTCATATTTCTATCATAAATTATATTAAATTTAAATCAAAAATATAATAGCGTTAAAAGAATACAAAATTGCCTTTAATGATTATAATTTTCATAAAGTTTAGAGCAATTTTCCGTATAAAAATCAGTGCTTTCACACACAGAATTAATTTATACATTGTAGGTACGTATATCAAAAGAACAAAGCAAAAAAGTATGTCAAAAATTTATTATAAAGTCCTATAGATTAATGAATAAAAATAAATAATAATCTGGAAATTTTTTAATAAAATTATTTTTTCAATAAAAAAAAAGGTAAAGCTGGCAACTTTCTTGTCTTCAAATTAAATTTATCGCAAAGGTTAGTTATTTTTTCATTTTTTTGTATGAAATGATTAATTTAAACGTTTTTAGATAAGCAGCTACCCTTTATTTTTATTGTTATTATGATTACAGCATATTTCTGATATTTCAACACTTATTTTTAATTTAAAATTCCTAAATCTAATGAAATTATGAATCAATTTTTTAAAAATTAATACTTTTTTTTATAAATTGTTATTTAATGTCCTGAAGCAATCTTCTTTATTACTCTCATCAAATTTTTAATAACATTTATTTATTTTTAAAAGGCAATATCTCTATTAAAAAATATATATATGCCCAAATTATGTGAATTCTTGAATAGAAAATATAAGCTCAGTATTTATATAAAGTACAAACTACATTAGTCAATTAAAAAATAATAATAATATAAAGAAAATAATATGAATGCATTTCGATTGTAGGTAAATACCAAAATATTCTACTTCATCACATACAAAAAGTATGATATTCATTCAAATGAACAATTTATAACTTATATTTAAATTTTGTATCTAACCGAAAAAGAAGAACATTCAAATAAATAAGGAAACATTATTTATTACAAAAAAAATAATAAAAAATATATTTGCATATAACTATTATTATTCAAATTTTTTCTCGTTTGTTTTTTAACTGGTTGCACTAAAGTGAACATAAAAAGTTTCATTATATATAACTTTTATTATACTTTATTTGAACGCAGTTGAATTTCAATAAACGATTGAAAGTAGCAGCAAAAATAAAATTCTTTAAGAAAATTATTACACTAAAAAAAGCGTATCTTAAATTGCAATAAATTTACCAGTCGATTTTAATTCATATTCAAAATAAAGTAGAGTAGTTTGGGATCGTACAAACAAAATATATAGCTTTTTTTTTTTTTTTTTTAGAAAAAATCTCTATACATATATAGATATGTTTTGTATATATATATCATATAAGAACAAAATTTTATGCTGTATTTTAAGTCAAATTGAAACATAAAAATAAATTGTACCAAAAAGTTAAATTTTTTTACCAGGTGGTAAATAATTTTAAAAATATCGAAAAATATCGATTATTATCGAAAATTGTACAATAAATTCTCGTTTATATATATATATCAATAATAGTAGATTATTGGATATGTAAACTAAATTTGTTATTAATTAAGAGTTCTGTATACACAAAATTACATTGACACGAGTCAATACTTATATCACGAGACCGAAGGTCGAGTGATATAAATTGACAAGTGTCAATGTCTTTTTGTGTATATACAGAACGAGTTGTATAACAAATTTTGTTTACATATCCAATATAATGTTTTAATGCGTAGGGGAGAGGTAGTTGCAAAGAGAGAATATTTTTTCTTCTCATTTTTTCTCTTTTTTTTTTGTATTTGGCTGTATTGAAATATTGTTAAAGATATTTTGTTTGTTTAGGTATTACGTAATATTCAATACGAAACATCTAAATGATTTCATTATATACGCTGATGCATCTAAATTTTTTCATTATATACGCTGATGCATCTAAATTTTTCCATTATTTACGCAGATGCATCTAAATGATTGCATGTGTATTGAAGCATATAATACTCCATTTAGTGATCTAAATTCTATAGCACTAAATACAACATAACGATCCCCAACGCATTAAAATACATTAGTTCTATAAATAAGTTATTGCGGTGGTGAAAATTATAAATAAAACTTGAGAAATGTTTACACCATAGTTTTTTTACACCTATTCATTGATTAGGACAACAGCAGACATATTTGTTAAAAATTTCAATGTTTAAATTACAAATTTTATGTAAAAACTACAATTTTATCAACTTTGTGTAGAATCTACTACAGTATTTTACAAATTGCAGTATCTATCTACCTTCAACATTGATCAGTTTCTCTCTGCATTTGGTGATAAAATTTTTTGTTACTCTTAATAATTACAAATAAAGCTTTTAGATATATTGTAATTTAAATATTATTTTTAGTATATTTTTTTATTATTATAAATTTAATAGCATTTTTACAACTGTTTTATATTTTGCTTTATGTAATGAAAAATTTCAGTAAGCAAGAAAAATTGTAAATTTACATTATTTATTGTAGAATTGTTATGCTTGATTTTGTGATTTTGCAGGAAAAATGTTTTCCTGATAGATTCTTCAAATTTTCTTGTTTAATATAGATTAAAGTTTTACGTTATTTTAAATAATTTTTGACAGTGCATACAATTTTTTATTTTTTTTTTATGTTTTAAATTTTTATAATGTACTACGTATTACGTATACATATTAAATAAGTATATTAGGGTTTCCAAATATCCGGATTTTCTGTAACCGAGGTTATCGGATAGTAATTCTAGAATTATCCGGCGGATACCAGATAACCGTATAAAAATAAACAAATAATATTGAATCTAATTATGAATAATATTTATTTTTTATAAATAAAATTTGAAATATATTATTACATTTTTTGATTTTTTTCATTTAAATAATAGTATTTCAGGAACACTAATGCATTAAGTGATGCACAAGAAAGACGAGATCTAATTTTGGTACAAAAATTTCCTGAAACCGAAAAAGTTCTCTGAGTTTGTTGAAGTCGGCTTCGCTGTAGGCCGTACTTTGCTTGGAAAATTCAACAAATTTAATTTAAAAACTTAAAATTATAATTACTAGCCTACTTTTCTCGGAAAATTTAACAGATTTAATTTGAAAACTAACCGTGAGATTTTTAACGGATATCGGATACGGTTAAGAGTATAAATAACCGCGGATACCGGATACAGATATATCCGTTTTGGAAACCCTAGTATATAGTAATCATCGTAAAATTTTAATTTAATGTGCAATTAAATTATTTTTTGACCATTTAATTTGACAATTAATGAAAGAAAATTAAAACTATACGATTTTATTATATTATTATTAAATTTATTATTTCTTATAGTTTTTAAGTTTTTATTTAGTTGTTATTTGTTACGACAGTTAAATAGCCACTTTTACTTCTGAAATTATTTCCTATTAGCTTTATTTTCGCCGCTTACTAAAAATTATTGATGTCATTCGAAAATATTATGTTAATGTTTTTATTATTAGACTACTATTGACAATTACATTATATGTAACTAAGTATGACTGGAGTATAAACAGGAGTTTATTTTATCTAATCATTATTGTACAATTTGTTTGCTCAAAAAAGTGGCTTTTAAATTGTGTATTTTGTAAGTGCTTTTAGTCGAAAATATGTCATTTTTTGGTGGAAGAATGGCTAATATTTAGTGGTTACTGTCAAAAATTACAAAAGTTATGAAGATTATTTCAGCAGTGTTTACTATTGTGTTTAATGATTAGTATCTTTTTGGTTGCATCAGTTAATAGTAGATTATTGAATATGTAAACTAAATTTGTTATTAATTAAGAGTTCTGTATACAGAAAAATACATTGACACGAGTCAATACTTATATCACGAGACCGAAGGTCGAGTGATATAAATTGACAAGTGTCAATGTATTTTTCTGTAAATACAGAACGAGTTGTATAACAAATTTTGTTTACATATCCAATATACTGTTTTAATGCGTAGGGGAGAGGTAGTTGCAAAGAGAGAATATTTTTTCTTCTCATTTTTTCTCATTTTTTTTTTTTGTATTTGGCTGTATTAAAATATTGTGAGAGATATTATGTTTGTTTAGGTATTACGTAATATTCAATACGAAACATCTAAATGATTTCATTATTTACGCTGATGCATCTAAATTTTTTTATTATATACGCTGATGCATCTAAATTTTTTCATTATTTACGCAGATGCATCTAAATGATTGCATGTGTATTGACACATATAATATTCCATTTAGCGTTCTAAATTCTATAGCACTAAATACAACATAACGATCCCCAACACCCCAACGCATTAAAAGCTTTTACGATATAATTAATTGTAGAATGATGATTGTTCATTGAGCAAATTTCTGAGGCAAACTGTTCTGAGGGAAACTGCTGAAAATTGTTCATTTGAAAAATTGTTTTAGGAGGAATAATTTTAGAAACACTGTTTTTAGGGTAATTGATTTCAGGAACACTTTCTATAAATCGGTTTTTAAACAAAATTCGACATGGAATTTTAGTTTGTATATATGTATCTTAGATTTACGCTCAAAACACATTACTAATTTATTCCATATTCTCAATATTTATTGTCGAAAAAGAAATACATGTATATAATTCTTCTGTTATTTTCTTTTTGTTTTTTTTCTTTTAAAAAAAATTTTTATTATATCCAGGATAATTGAGTGCACTTAAAATAACTTTATTAGAAAAAAAAAATTATTTTTCTTTTATTTCAATTATATGTAAGTATATTTATTTCAATTATATGTAAGTATATTATATGTAAGTATATGTAAGTATATTTATATGTTAACGTAATTTACTGCCATTATTTTGTATGAAAAACTTACTTTTATGTTATTTCGCTAAAAATATATAAAAATGAAATAAAAGAAAAATAATATAAAAAAAAGAACATAATCGTACATTAACATAATTTAAGAAAATTTAATTTATATATAACTTCTTTTTCTTTTTTCGTTCATTTGCCATTCGTTTGAAACAATTAACACCCACTCATAAAATCTAATTATGAATGATAAAAGGAAATAAAATTGTATACTTTATTTTCATTAATTTTTTTTTCTTCTTTTATTTCGGATTAAAATCTTATATTCTTTGTATGCATGCTTAATATTTTCATTTCACACCACCCTTGAAATTACCGAAAAAATTATATTAATTATGCACAAAAAATATTTTAAAATAAAAAACTGAACATTAAAATAAAAATTGCCACTTTTAACATTAATTATAAATTTTTATTATTTTTTTTTTTCATTGCTGGGCCGATGAGAAGACGATTTACTTCACTTAATTAATAGGAAAAACACAAGTGAAAATCAATAGAAAAAGATTTCTTTAAGCAAAATAAAATCAGGTTGCATATTCCCGAAACTTTTAAAATGTTATAATAAAGCGTGTGTCCTAAATTTATAGAGAAGTTATATACTAGGAGTCTATTTAAAGTAAAATGATTCGTCAATTTATACAAATTTTAAATAAATTTTAGAATTAGATATTCGTGTCTTCTACATAAAAGGTTGGTATAATCCTAGAAGTTATATACTAGGAGTCTATTTAAAGTAAAATGATTCGTCAATTTATACAAATTTTAAATAAATTTTAGAATTAGATATTCGTGTCTACATAAAAGGTTGGTATAATCCTATTCAATTTGTCTATCCCAAGTATGGTGACCCATTAAAATGATAATTACAAAGAAGACCCCGTATCGTAATGCTTAGAATTCAACGTTGAACTACTTCTAAACGATTAACATGCTATTTAGAGCTACCAGAGAAACATGCATAGTGCAAACTCAAGAACAGGACTTACAAATGAACAATAAAGCTATTTACAATTTTACTTCAGAAAAAATTAAAGTGAAATTTGGTGTCAAGAATAATGCCAAAATTAGAATGGTGCGCTCAGCTTAATCTGTGAATTATTGTTAAAACAATAGTCAAAGCATATTTTTATGTTTTTCATATACGTATTAAGTATTATAAGTGAATATTAAAAGTATTCAAAATTATAGACATTTTGAATGAAATTTAAACATATTTAACATCATATAGAATTGGAGCAGATAATTTATGAAATTCAAATTCAACTTTAATATCAATTAAAAATTAATTAATTTTTCTAAGTAGTTTAAATATAATTATGCGCAAAATTTCATCAAATTTTAAACATTTTTAATTTTCATCCTCATTTATTCAATTAATTCAGTAAAATATATTTTAATTGATTCCTTGGGTATACATATATTTTTCTCTACATAACAGCGGAAGAGCCATTCATATAATTCACTAACTTCGTCAATGTTTTTATTTAATTAATTTTTAATAAATTATTTTGAATATTTATTTTCTTAAATCTATGAATTATATTGTTAACAATCGTACAACAAAAAATTGGTTATTTATAAAAATAATAATATTAAAACAAAAAAAACTTTTTCTATTTTCATCCCCCGAAGGACTTAGGGAATTCTTTCAGTATTTTATCACAATTTATGGAAATTATTATTTTTTTTTTAATTGGGGATAATTAAAGTATCTTTAGGGTCTGTTTTCCAAAATAACCTTATTTTAGTTGGACGAAAATGTAACAGATGTATATTTTAAATTTATTGTTTATTTTATTTTATTTATTATAACTTTAATTTTCCTCAGAAAAGGATACATTACAATTTTTAGTCAGAAATTTTAAATAAATTTTTTTATTTTCCACACATTTTTTTTTGAATTCTATTATTAAATATTCGGAAATCGTATTAATATAAATTAAAACAAAATCAGGGGACTTTTAAAAACCTATATTTTATCTTTGTATATTGTTTTTGCTCTGAAATACATATATTTATTTATTTACATACACCTAGTTAATACAAATAGTATAATACAATATAATTTTTATTATTTCATAACGCAAAAAAAGCGATGAAATGATATTAATAAATAAGTATATTTCTTAATTTCTTAACCTTACAATCGTTAAAATTAAGAATTCAAAACATCAAACAAACTTAACAAAAAACATAGATCGAAAAAAGAAGCCTCGAAAACCACTCGAATGAAAAATATCACAATAAAGATTAAAACATTTAATCAACGAATGACAATTGATCATTGCAAAAAAAAACTTTAAGTCTATAAAATTAATATAAAATTTGTCATTTAAACAAAATAATAATATTGAAATAATCTGTAGGTATATTTTTAAAATCTGAAAATTAATAAAGAAAGTCTGCTAAGAAAAATACTCGTAATTATTGCTGACTGGGGGGGACATAAAAACTATAAAGCAAAACATTTTTCTAAGATTTTAAGATTTTTTTTTTTTAAATAACAAAAATAAATACAAATTATTTTATATGCGAATCAAATGAACTCAACATGAATGTAAATTATTTTTATACAGAACAGGAAAAAAAAAAACATAAAATTTTTTGTTTCTATTTACAGAGTATATTGACAATTCGGAATGTTTATGGACAACACAAAATAAACGAAATAATCAATATTTATTTTAAAAAATTTTAATTTTTTTTAACACTAAATTTATAAATTTTTCGTACATGGAATTCTCAATTCAAATTTTCGAAAATTCTTAAATTAAAATTGAACAGTGCCAATTGTTGTGACAATAATATTCAATACCATATTTTATAATATATAACAGTGGTGCCCAATCTTTTATAGCCACGGGCCATTTCAAAAAAAAATCGGCGGGTTTGGGGCCAAATATTAAAAAATCATTCTTTCAACTTAGCCCTACATATTACAAATAAATCACTTATTTTGATATTTTTAAAAAAATTATTGAAAACATTATTGAAACAAAATTTCATTATTGAAACAAAATTTTATTATGAATTTTTCGCTTCTTGTTCATTACGGTGATTTTAGTTCACTATAATTCAGTTAAAAATATAAGCACTGCACAACTATGTTAATTATAATGTGTCAATATATATATTTTTTGGGAAAGTATCTCAAGTCTGTAAAACTAATAACTTGTCGTTTTGAATTTAATAGACATCCAAGCTTTAAATGTAAAAAATAAGCCTTCTATATTTTTCTAATTACTATTAATTATGCATGAATTCGTATACTAATCCAGTATTCTTGCTACTTGGAAGCCAAATTAAAAATAAAAAAATATTTTTTTCCTGTTTAAGAATCATTATTGTACGAAATAAAAAATTATTATAAACAAATTATAAGAAATCTATAAAATTAATATAAAATTTGTCATTTAAACAAAATAATAATATTGAAATAATCTGTAGGTATATTTTTAAAATCTGAAAATTAATAAAGAAAGTCTGCTAAGAAAAATACTCGTGATTATTGCTGACTGGGGGGGACATAAAAACTATAAAGCAAAACATTTTTCTAAG
The DNA here is from genome assembly GCA_964007475.1 of Hybos culiciformis. Taxonomy (NCBI): domain Eukaryota; kingdom Metazoa; phylum Arthropoda; class Insecta; order Diptera; family Hybotidae; genus Hybos; species Hybos culiciformis. Next base: position 40,569,521 of record OZ023274.1, on the reverse strand, counting down.
ATTTTAAGATTTTTTTTTTTTAAATAACAAAAATAAATACAAATTATTTTATATTTTTTTTAATTTCTTAAAAAGATATATAATTTTATGAAAATTTGAAGTAGATGTATTAATCAAAAAATTCAAAGCGGGCCAAATAAATATCGATGGCTTAGCGAGCCGTAGTTTGGGCACCACTACATATTAATATAATTATAATAATAATATATTTTATCATTTTTCAAATATTTTACTTTTACGTTGCAAGTAATCAAACAAAATAAAATATTTCAGCCAACGATTAGATCTAAATTGAATTTAACGCATATTTATACAAATAATTCCAACAATTTTCAAAGTTTAAATAAATAAATGAATTTTTTTTATTCTAACTTTATAAAACTATTCTTTTCTTCGCTTTCAATTCAATTTTTTTTTAATTAAAAAATATTATTTAATGAAGCCCTAATTAGCAATTGATTAACATTACGAATATAATTATAATTCCAGTGATATAAATATTATAAACTATATACATATATATTTTGTTCATGTAATGAAATTTGTTTTTAATAAAAGAAAACCTACAAATAAATGAAAGTTGAAATGTTAATTTGAAAAATCTTTTATATAAAAATAGCTTTTTAATATATATAAATTAAAAATATAAAATACTATAAACATAAAAAGTCCAGACTCTGCTTTTATGCGCCACAAAACCATTAGATTTTGGAATCATGTTGTTAATTTTCATATTTTGTAAAATTTACATAAATATTTAAATGGAAATATTTTCAAGCAAGAAAAAAATTCTTGAATTAATATAATGAAAGATTCATCCTCATCGTCAAAAATAGAATATTTTGTACACAGATTTTTTTCCCCATTTTAAAGCTTTCAAAAATGTTTCTCTTGGAAACTTCAAATAAATCTTTTAAAATCTTAATTCATTTACTTCAAGTTTTATTATATTGAAACTCAAAAATTTTCTTAAAGTTTAGCAATAATTTTATATTACTTTGCTTTTGAAAACAACATAAACTAATTCTTATTCCAAAACATAAAACTTAACTTTTTTTTGTTAATACATATTCCCATTAATGCTATACTTTTACAAACTGTGTTGAGAATATTACGTGATATTTTTTTAATATTTACCACTGCATCCAAACTATATACCTACTTATATGCACGTAAACCTCTATTGGTTTTATGTTTATTTCTTTTTTTTGACAACACAGAAATTGAATTAAAACAACATTGGTACATAAACACACAATTTTTAAAAATAAATATTTACATAATTTCCTAAATATAGTTTCTATTTGCCACATGGGAAAATGTGGAAATTTTATGAGTAAAATTTTAAAGAGCTAAAGCTCTCTAGACTTTTAGCGGTGTAAGAAAAAAATTATATTAAATTAAATGGAATAAAGCATGGTTTTATTAAATAAAATTTCTAAATAAATATACTAAAAGTGTTGTTAGTGCATTGTGCGTTCTTAAACGATAATTCTTTGATGGGAGGGAAAAGGATTATAAGCCAATTTTTATTGAAATAAAATTGAAATTGAAATAAAATCATTTTCATCGAGCTGAAAAAAACGTATTAAGTGTTCTATAAATAGAGTATAAATCTATGAACTTCCGATGAACTTATGCTTTTTTTTGGAACACGCAACTTTTGCAGCTGGATAATAATTTTATTTCATTTTGGATTAAAATTGACGTATACTCCTCTTCCCTTGAAAAACTATAGAACAATAAATCTTAAGTCAATCAATTGTCAAACGTCAAATTATAATAATTTTATTGTTTAAGTTTTATGTATGTGTTATTTTCTCTATAATTTTTTAATTAATACACTTAAATATACCAAGTATAGAAACATATGTAATGCAAGTCTATGTAGTTTTATCTTTTTTATTTTGGATAGAAGATAAAGTTTTATCTAATGTATTAGATATTAAAAAAAATTAATAATAACTTAATAGAAAAGTTTGTCACCCATGAGGTTCATAATGTTAAAAAATTATTTATAGGTACTACTGCTAATGATGTATTTTTCAATACAAAAAATTTTTGTAACTTTCTGAACAAAAAATTTAAAACCATGATGATTTTGACGAATATTTTTTTCTCATTTTTAAAGCGGTCCTTAGAAAAGTTTCATTCCTTATTATTTATGAATACAATAAGCATAGTAATAATTTTGCACGAAAACTGCACTGCGCGACATTTTTTTCTTCGGATAAAAGGCATTTTTACTTTTTTATCTTTTAAAGCAATGTTGTTTTTTCTTTAAACTAGTAGAAAAACCTTAACAAGTAGAAAAACCTCAATAATGGAGAGCCATATCTCTTTGAAAAATTTCAGAATTTGACAACCAAAATTAGAAGTACAGATATTTTATCATGTGGTATATTGGTTCATGTTCATACCTATTACCTAAATTGTCTTTTACTTTATTGCATTTTTTAATTTCTGATTAATAAAGATGTCAATTTCTATATTATAATTTGAAGCATGTTATAAATACATAAACCTTGAATTTATTTTTTTTAATTTGTTTTTAAATGCTTCATATTAGTTTTATCGATATTAAAAATATAATATTTATTCATGTGTGTAAGTATATATTTAATTGGAAATAAAATATCCCAAAAATCGATATAGAAGCGAACAAAAATAAATCACTACTCTGTTGGTTTTGTTCAAATTTCTGTTCTTTCGTAACAATTGGCCGTGCAAGAGGAAAATTTTGAACAGATTCAGAATATTCACATAAAAAGTAATTAAATAAAAAATATTTGGTTTTTTTATGAGTATATTATGATCATGCAAAAAAAATAATTTGTCATATATATGTGATTCTTTTGAGGAAACGTATGGTAGGTATGCTATTTTTATAATTATTAAAAAAAAAACATTGAATTCAGTTTCACAATTAACCATATATATTTTGCTTATCGTCATTTTTTTGTGAAATTCAATAAAAAAATATTATTACTAACTAAAACATCCTTAGGGCAAGATAAACAAAGGTAAATATAGAAAATATACTTTCACATGAAAATGTTTTTATTATTTCACCTTCATTAAATGATAACAAAAAATATGTTATTTATCCCGAATCCAATATATATTTTATTTATGTATTATATTTATATCTGATGATGTCCCATAAATTTAGAAAATTTTATTTAAAGCTATATATTTCAAGGCTTTTATTTATGCCAAAAGGAAAATAAATATGTTTTGATATATTATAATATAATTGTTGAATTTATGTCGAATTCAATATTTGTGTGAAGTTGTTGATTAATTTAGGGTCCATAGTTAACATAAGTTGTGAAAATAAAAATAAAAAATAAAACAGAAAAAAAATTACCTTTAATAAAATTTATTATTACATTTTGCTATGATAAGTTAAATAAAATTCTTTTATACCATAAAAATGTTCGAATTAACAAATGATACCTTACGCTCGATCCAAATCTTAAACTGTTTGGACAACTTATCATAAATATTGTGAAGATTCAAATGAAAATAATATACACAAAATCTCGGAAGCAAGATCGCAGAGTAAAAAAATACCATAAGTTATATCTTAGTATTAAAAATAAAATATATAATAATAGCATATTAAATACAGTTCGTGATGTATTATATCATCATGAAAATGTAAGAACATGCATGTATAATAAATTGTATTTAGCCAAGTTTTAAATGAAAATTGATTATTTTCATGTTTCATCTCAACAATGAAGGTACTTGTATACTATAGAATGAGACATTTACATAATTATGCTTTAATATATTATACTTTATGCATATAATGGTGTATTTTGCCAAATTATTGGCTTAATGAAACTTCCGTTTCCATTTCTCAGGTTAAGTGTTGGTAATAACGCCTTTTTCAACACTAATTACACTTATATATAATACTGAATGTATAATAATAATTGTTTTCTATGGTGATGGAAAATAATTTTCATGATTATATAGAATCAAAAACAGGATGGAAGTATAATAACAATAATTTTCAAAGAACTTTTATTTTAATTATTATTTTGGTCAAGAGGGAAAATATAATTACAAAATATGAGCATGTACAATACGTACATTATACATGTACCTAAATAAATAGTGAACGAACATTTTCTAAGTCATAACTCTATAATAAATTTTCACACTTTCGTTTCAATCAAAAAAACTAATTTAAAAAAAAAAAAAAATTCAATTTCATATTTTAGATAAGATTTTATCGGTCCCACACAGATATCACAGAATATTTCAAATCAATGGAACATTACAAATTCTAAATTTAATTTCCTTTTCTTTTTTATGTTTCCGACTACAACCATTAAAAAAAATTTATGTTACTTCCTATATTTTGGAAATTTTAATGAAAACAATCGTTATTATAAGAAGAACTACCTTAAATTTATATATATGATTTCATTTGCATTTAACATTAGCAGGATTAATATGGAATTTTTGAAGCTCTGATTTTCAATTACTAAACAGAAAAACATTTTGAATTAAAGGTTTTAAAGCACAATTCTCACTTGAATAATTTTACAAGTCTAATACGAATTTTAATTCTAGATATTTTATGCTCATGGTTCTAGATATTTTATGCTTATGGTAACAATAAAAGTAAAATTTTTCATCATCTGCTCAGTAATTTGTATCTGGGTTGTAAAATATATTTAAACTCTTAAAAAATGTAAAAAATAATTGAATTAGACATTAGATATATCGAATAAATTATAACTTAGGACATGAAAAATAAATATTAGAAAAATTCTGAAAAACAAGTTTCAGAAAATATTTCATCAGTTATTCGATCTAAAGAACTTTATTTCCATAACACAAAAATAAGAAGAAAACAAACCAAAAAATTGAGTACGTGATTTTTTGTTATGAAAACAAAAGTTAACATCAAAAATATCTACGTACACACTATATACACATATCTTTTTTACATGTATGTTTAAGCTTTTAATCTGAAATAAAAGTGTTTCACTTATATTCTAAGTGAAAATAAATTACAATCATATTTTCTTTTCGGATATTTTTTTTTTTTTTGACTTTAAGACAAAAATTAATAAAGCTAATCTGGAAAATTTTTTATTAAATTTTGTATCCTTAAAGTGTGAAAATTTTAATAAAATATCTACCTATACGTATACATATAATTCTCTTAATAATTTTGTATAAAAAATTCATTATATTTCATATTACTTAATAAATCATGGTTAATATATATGTATATAAATTTCATTCAAAGTTAATAAGTAATATTTGTTTTTATTTTATTTTTTATATTTTGCAATGGGAGTTCACTGAGTTCAGTGACAGCCGTATAGATAAATTTTTTTTGCATAAAGCAATTGTGTCCTCATTTTTCATATATGTAATCCGTCGTGCTAATTCAGTTAACAAAATTGGAATTAAATTGGCTTGTAAAAGAGCTTAGCTTTGTGAGATCAATCATAATTCTGATTTTTAATAATAATCAAGACGTAATAATTTCACATTGTAATGTATTTTATTCTAGGCATTTCAATTTGACAAGATGAAGGAAATTGTAATTCTTCTTTTATTATTGCTGCTATAACTACAACTCATTACATATCTAACACATAGGATATATACATTTTATTTTCAATTATAATTCTACAATTTTTCTGCCTGTAATTAATTTTAAGTTTCCTTTGGCTAAATCCATTAAAAAATTAACTTTATGATCCATAAAACAAATTTAAATTCAATTATATTATTATTTTATATCTAACATATAAGTGTAAAACCTACTCAAACAAATAAGAAATTTCAACATCGAAATTTAGTTTACAATCCTAAAAATATATAAATATATATTTTGTTAATAACAAAATCAAAGCTAATTTGATCTCCATTGTAAATGTGATGCATAAAATGGATAAGTGTAAAACTATTGCATTACAAAACTGTGTGTTATGAAACTTATGTATTTAACTTTTATTTGAGTGCTTTTAATTGGTTATTTTCAACAATTTCTTCTTTTTGATGAAAATGTAATTAAAATGTACCGATATAAAAATTTTTAACAAGAAAATCTTCATGTTTCTGAATATAAAAAACATACAAATATTTACACTGATTTTGCGGTCTGCTGATTTTTGATTGCATAATAAATATATGTATGTGTACTTTATTACAAAAAATAAATTATATTTTTTTTTTGAAATTTGTGATACAAAATGAGTATTGGTTTCTTACCACAAAACGATTGAGCTGCTGTGCAATGTTAATTTTTTTTTGTGCTCGAATGGAGTTTGGCTTGAAATGTTCTAATTAATTTGTAAATTCTGCATTCTAACTAATTCTCACAAATTTTATATAAAACAAATAAAGTTAAAGAGTTATATTAGTCAGTGCTCAGTGGTATAATCTTTTGAATTGTTTTGCAAAGTCAACAAAAACAAACTAATTTTATTACAAACTTTTAATTAATTCCGATTGTTTGGAGAAAGAAACAAATAAACGTGAAGAAAAGCTACAGAATGAAAACTAATTTTTAAATCTTTTTTTTTTATTTTATTCACTTATCAAAACATAATCTTAATATAAAAAAGTCTCTTTGAAGTAATTCTTTAATACTATCGAAATCGGTTTCGTGGCACGCATGGTTTTTTTTTTGCAATTTAATAATCAGCAGGACATTATGTTTCGTCAGGTTTTTAAACAATTTTTTACAATAATGAAGACTAAGGGCTAACGATAGGCAGATATACATTATTATAGTATCAAACCTAAGATTTTTCTGTACTTGTACATTTGTGTAAGTAAGAACATTTGGATAACATTAATCTCTTCTCTCGGTTTTGTTTTTTTTTTTTTTTTCAGATATCAGAAATCAAATATTAATGTTAAAAAACAAATCTGATTTAACTCATACTTACTATAATTAATACTGTTATTTGATCAGTTATTTAAAAATAACACCTGCACCGACTGAAGCTTCTGATTGTCTGTGAATTATATTGCACCTTTAAACATATTACGAAACATTCAGATTTGTTATTTTAACGTTTTTATAATTATTTAGAAGCTGAATCCTCACTCGTATCATCTTAACTGAGTATGCATTTTCACAGAAAAAAAAAGTCTAGCGATCTCTAGCTCCTACTCTAGTATGTATGAATTAAAAATAAAAATGTTTTAAACACTTGAATAGAAAAAAACTTTAATTAAATTTTCTCATTTTCAAATTAATTTTTATTTCCATTAACACAGATGTATTTTACGGTTTCTGCCTTTATAATTATTTACGATGGAAATGAAAAATTCATAGCGATAAAAAAAATTTATTTCATGGAGATTGTATTTTTTTTTCTTTAAAATTGGAAGGATAAAATAAAATTTTATTACCATCAAATTTAAAGGACTTAATGACATAAAATTTTAACTACCTTTACTATAGAAATACATGTGCATATGCATATATTCAAATTATAAAAAATTATGCATTTATGTGTATTAAAGAAAAACATTAAAAAAGCCACACTTATTGTCCATTTAATTTTTTTCTTTAAATATTTATTTCCTTGCAAAATGTGTGCAATTTTAAGATAAGTATACCTACGTCTACGTACCTAAGTAACTATGTTAAATTAAATTTTCCTTTTTCATGCAGACAATCAAATTTTAAACCATACATTTTTCTTTCTGTTTGCAGACTTAGGGAATTCAAAACATCTGCTGGCTTTTCTTTAGGTACAAAATGAGTGAGGTTTAAAAAAAGATTTTGCAGAATTCTCTGCTTAATTTTTTCTTTTTTTTTCTACATTAATGTACTACGAGTATTATTTATCTGGAACGTTTTCGTGAACTTAAGTGAAAAAGAAAATAAAATAAACTCGTAAAAAAATTTGATGTATTTAGCAATATATGTTATGTCAGAACTAAACTACTTATCCAAAAAAAAAAGAATGGGTTAGTTGATGTTAAGACATAAAAGTTTTACATATTTATTTTAGGATTAACTGCAGTTTTCTACATTAAATAAGAAATCGGATCAACTTCTTTGAGTGCATATTCTTTATTTTAAGTACAAACTTTTAATACAAATAAAAATAAAATAAAAACACAAGAAAATGCTGAATATTTTTATTCTAAAAAGTCAAACGTTTTATAACTCAAATTGTATTTGTATTTCATCCTTAACATTAACCTTTTTTTTTGTAAATAACAATTTGTCAAAAATTTAGAAAGTAAACAACAAAAAGTACAAGAATATACAAATTTCATAAAAGTTACCTCAGACTTAGAACTCAACCTCATTGCGTTATTTTTTTTCATCTCTCGAATTTAAAATTCTTTATATTTACTTTTTTATTTAAATAATATTAATTTCCCATTTTTTTTTTTTTAATTTATTTTTGAAATATTTTTAATAATATGCCACCCACATAATGTATCTTTAAATTTTTATCTACATTATTGTTTTCTATTGCCTCTGGATAATATAACTTGATAACATTATTGAGAATTAAGCTTATAAATTTAAGTCAACAACATAATTGATCTTGTATGCCTATTTGAAAAAAAATAAATAAAATAAAAATCTTCTCACATTGAAGATTTTTGTTACTCGAGATTTTATTGAAATTTTTATGTTCTTCTATTCTTCATCTATTTACATAAACAGGATTATAAAAATTAAAATTTTCATATAGGCAGTAGGTATATGCAAATGCTTTAAAAAAATTTATCAGTACAAATTGTATATAGATATTTTTGTTTTATTTCAGGGAAAAATAAAATGAAAAACATCATATAAAAATCCATATTTTTAATATTATGCTTATTGTTTCACATTATTTATTCAACTTTTTTTTTTATCTTATCTTTCGAAAACACAAAAATACAAAGAATTTTCATATAAATATAAACATTAAAATGAGAGATTTAAGACTACATATGTTTTTTTTTTGTATTTTACATACGATAAGTATGTACTTACAACGCCTATGTATTTTGTTATATTAAATGCATGAAAAAGAGTTTTATGTGGACAAAAAAAATTAGATTATTTCACAAAGATAGTAAATAAATATATTAAAATGATTGTATATTGACTAAATATTTTAAAATGATCGGAGATATTTAAAAAAAAAACTTCAAGGTAAATATACGTAATGTACCTTTATATTTATAATTTTAGTTGAAATAATAAAGATTATATTTTATAAATATTAATAAATAATATGTTAAATAAATTCTCAAATGAATCTGACAGAAATGTAAAAGAATAAACGAATATACTATAGAAAGTATTATTATAAACCTTTCAACTGGTCGTCTACTTATTCAATCACCGTGATATTATATATTTCAAATCAGCTCTGTATAAGGTTCGTTCGGAGATCTTGTTCTATTAACCACTCACAGAACTTTGTAAAATCCTTTGCTATTGGCCACAAATTATCCCTTGTATACATATCTGTCATATTCTCGAATCTTCCAAGAAGTCTTTCCTTCTGAAACATATAAATCATATAAAATTCTCTTCTAATTTTATAACTTTTTTTTTTTTTAATTTTTGCTATAAAAGAAAAAGAAGACATTTGGAAAATATAAGAAAAAAAAGAAGGAAAACTTATTAGCTTATTTTTATTGTCTTTTATTGCTGACATTATCTTGAATATTATTACCATCAATTTTAAATTTTAAAAAGATTAAAAGCATTCAACCACATTAAATTTTTATTTTAATTGAAACTTTTTATAGTTATGTTTTATATGAAAAATGAGTGTAATGAAAAATAAATGCGCTTCTTGTTTTATTAACGAGCAAATGGTTCTTTTTTATTTATGGAAAATTTATTCGAAGAATTTATGCTCCTCTACTAAAGGATTTATACAACACACTTTTTTGTATGTGAGTTTTTAATTAAGATTAAAAGTTTAAAATATTATACATAAAAACTTTAAATAGATATATTCGTTCAGATTACCTTGCAACTAGAAACTTTTATGTTCAAGACTACTTAATTTTAACAATTGAAGGGACAAATACATTTTTCTTTAAAATATTTAAATATTTTATTTTAAATAAATGTCTACGTTATGAAACAATAATACTTATATAATATTAAATAAATATTATATTTAATAAGATTCTATATACTATGAAAAATTTTATATTTACATATAGATACTTTCAACATTATTCATTTGAAATTTTTCTTTACTTTATACATTCTACGTAATTATTTTTATTTCTGTGTACATGAACTTGGACATGAACAAAAATAAAAATTTTTCATTCAAAAAAAAATAATTATACATTAAAAAAATATATGTTTACTTGACATTTATAAGTTAAAATAATATTAAGTTGTAATGGCCTTTTAACATTATTTTAACAACAGTACAATTTAATGCTTTAAAAAATTTTGATTTATTTCAAAAAAAATTAACATTATGTTATGTGTATATTAGGTAGTAAGTAAATGAGTTGCCTACCACAGTATCTCAATATTAAATAGCTTGAAATATAAATACTTATGATAGAAGTTAATAAAAGTAGTTACAGAAAAGGATATCTATAAATAATTTATTTAAATAAATAAAAAAAAAATCGTTTTTTTATCTTAAATATTACATTCTTTTCGAATTATTCAAATTACTTTATTTAGAACTACTTATAATGAAGTCTAAAACTAACTACGTATATTCGAACTCAATTCAATCTAAATTTGTTATTTAACGATATAAGTTATGTAGTGGCTAGCCTGTTAGACCAATTGTATTAACTAGTTATTTTTATAAATATATACATGTATTTTTGAATTAATTTTCTATAAACTACATATTATAATTATTTAATTTTTTTTCTCAAATTTTTTTCCATTATTTTCCGATACAATAAAACCATTATAATTGTGTTTTTAATAAATAGTAAACAATTCAATTAACTTTATCATTTTAATTTATCTTAAAAATTACTTTTTCTTTCTACTGATAACTAAAATCAATTCTCTAACTTAATTATACTTTTTAGAATCATCATCATTATTTATGTGTAGAATAAATCGTTAACAAAACATATTTCTTTTTATTTTGTTATGCTAATGAAATAATGTTATAATGGCACTACTATGGTATATTTAAGTATTATTATTATTCTTTTCAAATTATGTTTTTACTTATTTGAGCCTCCTATTATATTTAAATATATATATGTTAAAATATATATATATATAAAAAGTATAGGTAGACAAGTTTTTCATTCTTCATTTGCTTTTATTAAGCTTTTTAAAAACATATTTTTCATGTCTATATACTATAGGTATTATATACTTATATAACTATTTTCTATATAATACATTTTATTAATAATTTTCCGTCTTCAACAGTAAAACAAAATGACTTGAGGAATTAATATACAAATTATTGTATAAAAACAAAAGTACAATGAAATCAAAAAAATTTAATGCCTAAAAGCATTAAATTTTTGATATTGAGTTAAAAATTAATTCTCTTTTATATCAGATAAAGTGTAATTTTCTCAACAGAATCATAAGGACTATATTTAATAATCATCAACATACTATTTTTTAATGCTATGAAAATATTAGGACAATAAAAACAAACTGTGACAATTCATTCTCAGATTGATACTTCATCTAAGAATTTCTCAATTTGAGTTTAAGCAATCTATTTTCTTACACTCCATTATCATAAAATTGTTAATTCTTAGTGAAAAAAAAAAACATTCCTGTCATTGTTAATTTGTATTTATGAAATCTTTTCAAGATAGTATATTTTTAATGGTTAAAAAAAAATTTCATTGAAATATTTTATTTAGTGAAAAAATAATTTCAACACTTTTTGAATTCTTCCGTCATAAAATTCTTTTGAATTGAAATTGAGAGGCCATAGGAAATTTTAATATTCTGTGAGAAGGATATTCAAATGTAAACAATTGAATTCTTATGAAAACATTATACAAAGAATTTTTGGAAGTAATTTACATACATTATACATAATATTATGTATAAGTATAGGTATGTTATGTACTACTATAAACTTTAAAAGAAATATATATTCTAAGTGTAATTTACCATGCATAAATAATTTATATATGTATATATATTTTTTTTAAATTCAAAATCATATATTTTTACAAAGTTTATAAAATTACTATAGTTAAAATAAAAAACAACAAAATTAAAATTTAACATTTTATTGTGATGACATGGAATATACATGTAGTTCATGTTGACACAATTTAAGTTGAAGAAAATTCTAATTTATTATACTTAAAATAATGAATATAATGTCAGGATTATTAAGCTTTGGATTTTTTTTGTTTGTTCTAACTTGACTTTATAAATATATGATTCTTGTGGAATTAATTTAAATATATAAAAAAATTTAAAATCTTTTTAACTTATCTGATTTTTAGAAATGATTGTGGATGAATAATTTTTTATATTTATTATATATTAAGACTATCTTTATTAAGCAGCGAAATTTCCCTGATCCTAATACAGCCTGAAATGCAAGCACTTATATTTCAAAAATTTAACTATACAATCTCTTACAAGGAGATGATTAAATTGAACAATTGATCTACTTAATACTATTAAAGTCAATGGATCTTATTAGCAAATTTTTTAAGTAATCTAGAACGAAAATCTCTACTCAACTTTTTTCCTAAGATAATAATGCAACTCTTGCTCAGAATTTGAAAATACCGCAATAATTCCTTAAGTTTTCTAGTCCACTTGAGATTTATCATTAAGAACTTATCTTATTATATATATTATTTTATTATTAATTTTGTTTACATTAATAAAAGAAAATAATCCTTTTCAAACTATTTGCTTATTTTTTACTCTAATTCCCAACGAATGAATGAATAGCTTCTTAAAAAAAAAATAAAAAAAATAAAAAAAAAATTTTACTACTTAAATAGAAAATTGCAGAAAGAAATGCACTATTGCATAAAATTTTATTGAATAGTTTGCACGCTATTCCGGTTCAACCTTATATGAAAAATTAATTTAAAGCAGCCTGTTTTAGACAACTATATTTAAAGTGTTTTGTTTTTTCAAAACAGGTGAAACATTAGGATTTTTTATTTTTATCTTAAATCAAAAATCCCAAACCGTCTTTAAGCTGTTATTAAAAAATTTGTTTGAACAAAATTAAGAACTAGTATTCAAGGGGATATACTTTTCTTTAATTTTAATGTTCAAATTGTTTTAAAATTAAAAAAAAATCTAATTCCGGAAAATCATCTCGACTTTTAAAATTAAAATTATTAAAATCGGTCCATAAATGTAGTCTGTAAAGGTACAAAAAAGTTTGTACGGACCGAATATAAATTTAAATATCGCTCAGAGCAGCCATCGGCTTCGAAATATATATTGAAGGAAAAGTTTTGTCATTCAATCATCTCGAAAAGAAAATAACAAATTTTTACCTTAGTCTATATTTAAGTAACAAACCTTTAAGTAAGTACATATCTACATCTGTAAATGAATTATAAACATCATGACGAACAATATTTATTTTTGACTCGGCTGAGAAAATGACTTAGGATACTAATTGAAGCATTTTTTTTTTTTTTCAAATGATTATATTTGATTATAATTTATGATAGGCTTTTACATAAGAGTTTCTAAATAATACAAATAAAACTCTTCAAAAATTTTATACATTTCTTTATATGTTAATAAGCTGAATTTTCTAAAAGATAAAAGTTTTATAATAAATCCTATATAAAAAATTATAGAGCATACATACAATTCAAAATAAATTAAAGTTATTATATAGTTTCAGTCAATATAATAGTTTTTTGCCTTATATAGAAAGATTGCTAGAAATTGCCTTCGTCTTAGCCTCTTACCTTTATATACATACTAGAATTTTCAATTTTCATAAATTGTATAAAGAATACTATTATATTTTGAAAACATTATGAAAATAATATAATAAATTGAATGAACAAAGATATTTGTTTTTTTTATAATCTAATACATTATTATTTTTTTCTTATATTAAAGATTTAAAGTTGTTGAAATGAAGAATTAAAGAAATATTTAGATTATGTGTTGTTAATCAGAGCTGCCATAATATGTCATTTTATAGACTCAACAACATCATAATATTTTATTATTTTTCTAGGATTTCGGTCCTTATCTTGTTTTTATTTTGAGAATTCTTTAAGTTTGTGTATTTTCCACTTCACTTGTATTAACTCTATTAACAAATTTATTTATAAATGAAAGCTAATATTAAAAACATTCCTATTAAAAAATTAAAATAATTTTAAAAGTAGAAATTTTCTATAATAAATAAAATTTTAAAATTTTAATTTTTAACCTATAGTTTAACATTAATTGTATAAAATAAACAAATAAAAACATTTGCTAAATGAATATTGCAATAAAATAAAAGATGCATTATAACAATAATTGTAGATATTAGATGTGCATTTGTGCAATATTTAATGCATTGAATTTTTCTAAATTAAATATAGTAAATATTTAAATATTTAAATATTAAAATATCGATCCATATATTGTCGAAGATAATTTCCAGAAAGCAATAAATATTATTTCATTTAAACAAATATTTAAATATACTTAATTGTTATACTGTAGTTTTAATATAAAAACTAATAATTTTTCAGATTTTAAAATGTTCATTATAGTGCATGTATATTTAATAATAATTTGATATTTAAGTGGCAGAGTCGGAAGTTATTGTGCTTTCTGTCAAAGTTTTACCATTACTGAGTTTTGATAAAGCCATGTCATAGTTAGAAAATGGCCCTACTTTTTTTTGTGCGCAAAGCTGTATTTTTTTAAGCTTTGCCTAACTCAATAAATATTAATTTTATTATTATTAGCTTATCTTACGTAACGATTTTTGTACTTTATTGCTGATATTTAACTGACATTTGACAAAACACATTTGACACTAATATTCTAAATTATTGAGAAATATGTGTTGTGAATTCTAGAATAATTCAGTATATAAAGACCTACATAATTATGATATCCATGATAAATAGCAAATTTTTGGGATTTATTTACTTTGAGTATATTTTATAAAAAAAGAATAGGAAGGTATTATATAATGATTGAATGAAGTTTACGATTTTATTCAGGAATTCATCGTATATAGTTAAAATTTAATACGTATGACAATTATTGTCCCAATATGTTATTTTAACGAAACATACGACAAAATAAAGGTTGCATGTCTTAAGCACTAAAAGAACTACCACAACACGGAGTAGGTAAGTCAACGAAAACTCGAATCTCCGAAAAGATTATAATATCAGTGAAATACATACTTACAAACAATATATGTAGTGATGTAACTCAAAAATTTTATAATTTGTGATAACTAATTGAAAGTGTGAAATTTGAAGAGTTGATACTCAAATTCGCCATAAAACTCCTCGAATTAAAGAGAGTTATAGTTCAACCAAAATGAAAAAATTTATTTATCAATTTTTCAAATTAAAGTTTCCAAAATACCTTAACATACAACTTTATGCTTGTCGTCAGGCTGTATGAAATTTTTATTTGGGTTATAGAATATAGATAGATATAATGGTTATATTTAACAAAAAAAAATGTAATTCATTAAAACATGTTGTGTGTCTGTTATGACGATTATGAAAAGCTAAATACCAATCAAATCCAAATAGAATAAATATAGAATAGATAAAATATTTTTTTGTTGAAAAAAGAATCTGGTGTTAATTACATTTGACCTAGAACCCAAATTTATAAAAACTGTTTTTCTAATTTTTTTTTGGGATGATTTTCAATGTATATGTATTTAAGTATTTTTATAATTTTTAAAGCACAGTTGGGCATATGATAAGAATTTTCTGTTTTTAAATAATATGATAATCGTAATGTGATATAGTGAATAAAGTCATATTTACTATGAAAATATAATAAATATAAATTTTCCGATATGTTTGATATATATCTATGAAATTGCCCTTTACTTTTCTCAAACTAGACTGTATTAGAAATTAAATATCATATTTCTTGAGTATTCAAAAATCGAATATCATAAATGGACTTCTATGTCGATGAGATCGAAAATAATACATAATTCATATTCAATAGGTATAATTTTAATTGAACCCTCAACTCGTTATTTCCCATTACCAAAGAACTTTGTTATAATTCTATCAGCCAAAATTAGTTAAATTATATGGTTTATTTATAATGGTACTTTAATAATATATAATAAAATTCATGTCATTTAATCGTTTCATTATTTAATAACTATTTAAAATAGTCCATAAGTTTATAATACACTGAAAAAAACTTCGTTGGAAAATTAACTAAGAACTCGCTATAAAGTTATAACTAAAACTCCAATATTTTCTGCTCTAAATATTACATTTATTATTAAATACATTGTAACCTGTACAACAATTAATTCTAGCAAAAAAAAATAATAAAAAATTTAAATTTATGACAAATATTGCTATAATCTTAACGTCGGATATATTTAAAAGTATGGACAAATAGCTATGGATAAATAGCAAATTTAGAACACGTCATTCAATAGTTTGATTTGAACTATAAAATTGTGGCGATTCCTGATTTGTATAAGTATATTTTGCAAGCTACGTCTAGATCTAAAAACTAGAAATTTGAACGGTTCTAATAATGAAAATAAACTCTTCCTGCAATACTCTCGTATGAAACAATTAACTTTGTTCACTGTATACTTACATAATAATGTTATTAAAAACCAAGGATAAATCTGATTCTTTTCTAATAATAACTTTTTATTACTTATGAGCAGAACATTTTGTATAAAACATATTCCTATGTATGTTTGATATTAATAATCAATATCAGTAATTAGTATTATTAAACAAACATAATACAAAATTATTGTCAATATAGTAATTTTTGAAGGTTACTTAAGAATTATATAAATTATTATTAATACCAATGTTATTTTTACGTTTTGATTTACAAACTTTTTTACGACTGTAGTCATACATAATTGCTGCTTTTTTTTAAATTAACAACTGCAATTTAAGATGAAACTAAAATCGTACACTAAATGAATTATATAAATACTTTTTCAGAAAGCATTATCAATTTTCATTCCAATTTCCCTCAAAAAGCGCAATGATAATCCTTATTAGTAATGTCAATAGATTCATATGAGTATCAGAATTTAACTAGAAAAAATTTAATGTTAACATTTCCTGTGAAGCCAATTCATATTGCTTTCATATTTTTGTTTTCCTCAACAATCTGTACATAAATATAAGAAAATTCTAAATCAGTTGTTAAGATAGCAAACATAAAATCATTTATATTTTTTAATGATCTGAAATACTAAAAAAATTGATTTAATGACTTGAACTGAACAATGATTTTTCCTTAAAAAGGATACTTACAAGATATAAAAAAAAAGACAAACAAGCAAAAATTATTTTCCTGATAAATATTTTTATTTATATATACACATAAATTTCTTGTTTTAATTTTTACATTAATTTTTTTTTTCTTTGTATTTTTGATTTATTATCATGTTATTTTAAACAAATAATGACAACATAAATATATTTTTTTATTTTTTTTTTATAAAATTTTTATGACAAAAGGTTGTTTATGGGGTCGAAAAATAAATATATACTTATGGAATTTTTTATTTTTAATCTTTTCCAGGTCAATATTTCTTTCAGAAAACGTGTGATTGTAAAAATTATTTAAGTATTATATGAATAAGTCCTATCCTAAGTCATAAAATTCATTCATATGTAAAAATCTATATTATATAGGTACACATTATAATACACAGGAAATACTTATACATCTATAATATTCATAATCGTAATAAAATTTTATGATCTTTATCCTCTAACACAAAACAAGACCTATATGTTATCCCAACAAATAATAAACCTACATCGAGTAGGTTCTATTTAAAAAAAAAAACTAGGTACTCAAAATACACAATCAATTAAATGTTCACTTGCCATTATATTTCGCCATTAAATCAATTTAGGTTATTAATTTAGATGCTAGTCTCAATGAAACCCATCAAAATGGGACAAATATATCGGTGAAATTTAATTTAATTAAGAATTTTTTAATCTATAAAAATGTAAATGTCCGTATCTGAAGCCAGTATTTTAAGTTTATTTTAATTTTTTTTATCTTTTAAATTGAAGTTTTTCATATAAAATAAAATATATTCTAAACCATTCAGATTCATATAGTGCGACTATTTATTTAAACATAAGAATATTATGTATATTAATTTTTGATTTATATAATAATGCCAAAATTATTCTGAGTATTATTAATTAAAAAAAAAAGATTTATTATTATGTAAAATATTCTCGCCTTAAAAAAAATGCACTAATTTATATAAGAATAAAGTTAATAGTTTTTAAGGTATCAATTTTTTGCATACAATTTTGTAGTCTAAATTTATTCACATTTTTATGAGAAATAACTTTAACTAGTTTTATGCTAGAGATTTTAAGGAACAGGTACTACCGACTATATATATAATATTGAAAAAACTTAATTTATTTTATTTTGTCTTTGGCTATATATACATAGTAACAGGTAGAATAATTCATAAATTTTAGACAAGAAAAAAAAAAAAAGTAATAAAGTAAAATTTATAGCAAATTCATTCTACAGAATTGTACCTATATGTATTTAATGTTCTTTTTTTATAATAAATATGTATATTTAGTAGTAATATGAAAAAGCAAATTCATTTCTTTTTTTTCTCATTTGTTGTCTGGGTATCATAATAGATCTGCAGAGCTTATTAATATTTATGAAGTCAAAAAAAAAAAAATAAAAAAATAAAGCATTTTATTTTTGTTATAAATGCAAAATTTTGGAAATATCAAAAAAAAATTACATTCTCTTGCAAAAATAACCAAATGAGCAAATCTTTTAAAATTCCGTGTTCCCAAAAAACAGAATAAAATAAAATCGTTCACAATACAAGAAAAAAATTCTAAAATAAAATTCAAACAAAAATATCTAAAAATTTATGAATGAATGAATGAATCAGAATTAAGGATTCTTTTGTGTTGTTCCTAAAAAACTAAAATTTTTTTTTTTTTTGTTTTTTCAAAGTTGGCTAATAGCACTATTTTTTTTTTATTTTCGTTTCTTTGTTATTTCCATTAGTAAAAAAAAAAAAATTAGAATAAAAATTTTATATGTGAAATAACCACAAATTACAATGACTAACTACATATATTATTGTATTCGTCTTATATATACATAACTATTAACTATAGCGATTCAATAAAAATAAAAGTTCTAAAACAAAAAAAAATAGGTTTTCTCTTTTTGTTCAAATTTGAATTTTCCACTCTCCATAATTATGTTGATTTCATTATTTTGCTTTTTTAAATCAAGAATATTTTGGGTATAAATAACAGATTTTTGTATTTTATTCGAAATGCTTATAAGGGAGTGCAGTTTACCTTCTTGAAAACTAAATATTCATTTTCAATAACTTACTTCTTACAAAATTTATAATAATTGCAAACAAAAAAATATATAAACTAAAATCTTAATTATTTATAAGTTCGTATCTAAAATTATTACAATATAAATGTGTGATACCATTAAATAAGCACATACAGATGTCTTATGCCGTACAAAAAAAGTACCAAATTTAGTCAAAATGATTTTATTTTAACGGTGGAATATAAATTTTAAAAAGCTGAATATACATGAAATATAGATGTTAAGACGACTACCTAAACTACAAAATTATAAATATTTCAGAAATTGTCAGAATTAAAAACATAAAAATAAAGTTGACTACATTAATTTTTTTTGTCACATCTGTATTTAGTTAATGGTCATGCATAAATAAATTTTCTATTTTAAGTTAGTGAAATGTGTACAAATATGATGTATGCACATAGCATAATGTATTGTACAATTAAAAATGTTAACATAAATCTTTAAACATCAAAAAAAAAAATTTTAAAAGATAATAAATTATGCTGTATATAATTTATATAAAATGCAATTATTATTTAAAACTACATAACAAAAAGATATAAATAAATTATACATATTTTAGAATTATATAGGATTATAGCCGTCAATTGAAAGTATCTGTTTTAATTCATATTTTTTTTGTTCAATATAAAAAAATATAAAACTTAAATCAAGTCTATGAAATCAGTATATCGTATATAAAATTTAAAATTTCTTTTGTAAAAAATTTAATAATTCTTGAACAGAAAATATTTTTATTTTCGCTAGAAAAAATGATTAAATGTGTAATCCGCACTACAAATTTTAGAACTAGGTATTATATGTTTAATCTTAGTAAATGCAAGATTTTGAGTCGATCCTGCCAGAAAATATAGGAAGTTTAAGTTAACTGTTGTGCTACATTTTATAGCTAATTTTCGACGTATCTTTTTTAAGGACGGTGATGATGATGATGATCGCAATATAAAATTATATTTTAATTTATAACCTTTTCCTACACTTAATATAATACTATAGATACACAGAATATTTATTAATGTATTCAATACATCTATAAGTGATTGTATAAGCGTTATATGTAAGTGCTATACGTTTTAAAAATGAATCATGATTCCCGCGATTCGCAATTCAATAAAATGCAAAATAAAGTTTTCTTATAATAAATATTTCATATCGTTATTAAATTTTCATTTAA
This sequence comes from Hybos culiciformis, assembly GCA_964007475.1. Lineage (NCBI taxonomy): Eukaryota > Metazoa > Arthropoda > Insecta > Diptera > Hybotidae > Hybos > Hybos culiciformis. The sequence goes on along the minus strand of OZ023274.1, from coordinate 40,548,792 downwards.
GCTCACTTATAACATTTTTATATAAATAAAACTATAATGTTGCAGTATTTATTTTGTTAATTCTAAAAGCATATTTTATCTTTAAATTAAGTGAATTCGAAAATTACTTGACTATTATTTAAATTTTTCTCATGAACTGAATTTTTACCCAACATTTTTTTTATGATAAAGTAGTTTTGTGAAGGTAGTTAAAAATTTTCCAATAAAAATGATTTATAATTAAATTGTAACATTTTTAATTATTTTTAGGTGGGCTCTGTGTTGCACATTTGTTATTCTTCTTCTTCATTATTATAGTGCAGCAATATATAATTTATAATTATTTACGTACATATCCTTTTTTTTGTATAGTCTATAAAGTTAGTACTATAAAATTTTTTAAATTCAAAATTTCTAAAAAATTATTGATTTTGAATCTATTAGTGTTTCATTCTGTTTTTATACTATTTAATCGGATAATATTTCTAGAATTTTAATTACGGAATAATTTAGAAATGTACTTATGTACTTATATACTTATGTTCGAATTTGAAAAGGACTATATGTTCTGTGAGTTCAATTATATTTTAAAATAAAATATGTTTTATTATTTATTAAATTCCATCATGAACTTAAAATTTAGTTTATTTCGCAAATTGTAAAACCTGATAATAATAATAGGTTCGATTTGGTTTACTGCTTACCGAATTTCATAAAATTAAATAATAAAATTAAAATTTCATACAAGCACATATTATATAAAAGTATACATAAATTACGTATGCACGCCAACAGATGATAAGTTTTTTAAAGATAATAATTTAAAAACAGACCATCTGATAAAAAAAAAAAAACAACTTAATAAAATTTTTTTTTTTTTATCAAAATTTATTTATCCTTGAAAACTTTAGCATATGCTGTCAGAATTTAATACTTGATTGTTCTTATCCTTAAAAAAACATAAAAAAGGTATATTAAATAAAAACAAAACTATATAATATACCTACCTAAATACGGAAAATATTTTCATAAATATTTTTCACAAGCTTTGAATAATTTCCCTTTCATATAAATTTTGAAGCAACCTTTTTTTTTGTGTGCATTATTCTTTCTTATGCTGTATTTTTTATGCTCAACAAAAATGTAATAAAAAAAACCAAAAAAAAAAAAAACATTTTCTTTAAACAAGCCACGTATTTCCCGGAAACTTAAAATCCATAAAAAATAAAAATCTAAGATTATGTAAACTTGTTCTTTGGATAAAAATTCTTTGGAATTATGAAACTATACAGCAAACTGTTGATTTATTTATAAGTTTTATAATTCAAGCAAAAATTCAAAAATAAAAAATATTCCCCTAATACATTTCTATTGTGCGACGAGTATAAAAACCCTTATTTGGTAAAATCGTTGAACGAAACAAAATAATGCAAAATTAAAAAGAATTTAGCATCATAAAAACCTCAACGTCTAGTTTAAGGAAATAATTATTGTTTCGTGAGTTATCAAGAAAAACTAATTCAAATTATTTTTATTACATTATCAGGTGTTGTAAAATAAAAAAAAAGTAAAGAAGTAAAAGAAAGAGTTTACTTAAAATCCCATTTCTGATCCGGAAGAAATTTTTGAGATGTACATGGGTATCTGTATGAATATATTATTGTACATGAGAAATTTTTTTCTTTAACTGCCCAATATAATACAGCATATGATATAGTCTTAAGATCTGTATCATAATAAATTATAAATTTATGGGGCAATAAAAATTTTAATTCAATATAAGATCGTTCAACAGATTAAATAAATATGATTTATATATATTGAAATGCATAAAATATAATAATAATTTTCGTTCGCAATAATGGATATTTTATATGAATATAGAAAATCAGATAAGATTAAACTAAACTGATTTATGATAATGATATATATATGTATTGCTTATAACTGTGAAGTCAATAAAAAATTCAAAAAAATAATGTTTTTTTATAACAACATAAATTTTTCATTTGATAAGTGCTTTTTATTTGCATAACGATTTATGTTTTTTTTTTATAACATAAAATGAAAAGTTTTTTTTTTCATCAATAAGATTAATGAAATTTTATGCTGAACGAACTAAAAGCGTAATATTTTTAATTTATTCTTACTCACCATTGTGGAACAATATTGTGATAATGCAGTCGAATTTGCATTTTAACACAATCTAATATATAAAAAAATTATTTTATTTTTTATTGTCTTTGTTTTAATATGATATTGTCTTAAACATCAGATTAAATTTTTTTCGACAAACTTGAATATATTTTAGTTATAAGTCTTTGTTAATACACTATATGAAAAAACAGATACCTGCGGCAGCTATATTTTCTGTACATTTTTTATAACTAGTGGAAGACGTTAGCAAAATTTGCTATTTGCCATAGCAAATAATAAATAGCTAATAGTCTTACTTTTTAATATATCTGTTCAAGTCATTATAGCAATAGTTGTCACACAAATTTCACAAATTCATATTGTGTAAAGAAATATTTTTCGAGTAACAAATTTAGTTAATTTTCATTTGCTAGATATTTTTGGACGGGTTATTATATAAGTATATAACAATAAAAGAAAGATTTTGAATACAGAAAATATAACTTTTTATAGCTAATTTTCCAACGACTTTTTATTTCAGTGCAAGGTTGTTAATATTAATTAAATAATATTGAGTAATTAATCTCAATATTGCTGGAAGAAAGCCGATGCCTAAATATGATACTCGATACCATCACATATACTGTTATATAAAATATTTCTTAAATTTATCAAATATTAAGGAAAAATTGATTTATGAAGGAGAGAGTCTAAGAAAATGGAGTTTAAACAACGAAATTCATAATTCTAGAGTCAGCAAATTATTCAATCCATGAGATAAATATTTCTCAAGGTACACTTGAAACATTACATTATTCTTGTAGTTTTCACTATTTAACGTTTAAGTGTTTAATGTACATATTAATGTACATATTAATATTGCGTATATACATATAGTAATAAATGAAAGTTAAAAATATTAAAAAATAAATAGAATTATTTTCATAAAATTTTTAAATTCGTAAATGAAAGGTTTTTTTCCAGTTCAGTTATTTACTAAATTTTGTATTTTTTTTAGATGTAATTCAAAATCAACTAAATTTTTTTCGTAAATAATTAACTTTTCTTTTATCATTTCTCTTTTATATTGGTTTAATAATTTCCAGGAATTACCGTTTATATATTACGAACGAAGGATATGAAAAATTCATATACATACACATTATCATATTTATTTTCATAAAACAAAATTAGGCAGAGATTAAATTATTTTTTAGTTAACTAGGCTGAAATATTTTTGTATTAAAAAAAAAAAAACCAACCTAAGGCAATATCTATTTTTATACATTTAAATTAATTTTTCTAATATACTCAATTACTAAGCTAAGAACAATATTTTAATATTGCTTTCGAACTTTTGTTCGTTTAACACTACGTTCAAATATTCTGTTAAAAAAAGAAATAAGGTTTTTTTACGAAATACAAAATTAGAGAATTTACTAAATTTTTGCTGCAGAACAGTGTAGAGAGTATTACTTGATTTTGTTCATATATTAGCCATATATTATTTGTCATATATGCCAATACATCGCTAAGAATACATAGTATACACCCAAAGAATTTTGTCCGTATTTTGAACAAACATGTTTTTTACTTTTACAGATAAATCTTTTGTACAACTTTTATCTGTAGAAATAAATTTTGCATCACTCAAACAGTATAAAGGTTAATTCCGCAGAAGCTTACAACAAACAATGCATCTCTACCGATCCTTCTTTGGTATTTATTTTTACTAAACAATATGTTGGATTGGCGATTTTACATTTAAATTTGTTAGTTTCAACAGATACGGACGAAAAAAACCTGTCAACTGACCAAAATCTTTTGAGAATTACGGACTTATTTTTTTTTGGGTGTATTATTGCGTTCATTCAAATAGAATAAAAACAATTTTTTAGAATAGATTTCCTTAGAACTTTTAATTATGTTTTTGATATGAAAATAAATATAAAGTTATTTGCCTTAGATGTTCAATGCTATATGAAATGCGAAAGAACAATATTTAGTGAGTTCTATGTGCAAAACGATATTTTTGCTTTGAATAATAATGTACAATAAATGTATAATTTGTAATATAAAATAATTATACGAAACTTTTTCACAAAAAAAAATCAAATTTGTATAGAAACCAAATAAATTTTAAGGAAAAATTAAATTGTACGAAGCATTGAAAGAAAATAAGAAAATACTAAAAATGGAAAAAAAAACGATTGGAAAATTTTGAAGCCATATTATTTTCATATACAAAAGAGTTTTGAAATAATTTTTTTTGCATAAAAGTCAAATTTTATTCCTTTCGCATAATTAATTTTCTTTTTTCATAAAATTTCCTTTTGATTCATTCACTACTTCTGTTTAGAATTTCTGTGAATTATTTCAATTGTTTCAAATTCATAATAAAAAAATAAAGTTTTTTCTATATTTGAAATTTCCACAGCTGATGGCAAAATAAACAATAATTATAAAGTTCATAGAAAATGTATGTGAAGAGATCTTATTTCAGTCTGTGATCAAGTGGAAAGAAAATTTCACATTGAGGTCGAAATTTTTTTTTTATATAAAAAGTATAGAAACATCTAAAACTTAAATAAAAATAAAAATATAAATTTTCCATCAAAAAGAAATCGATGGGTTAATGAAAAAAAATTTAAAATATTTACCACAAACAGGATTAGATTTAAAAAGATAAAAGTTTCCCGCAATTAAAAAAACAGATAAGAATTATCCTTAAAAAAAAATCATGATTTACCCTCTTACTAAATCATCAAGAATGTTGAAAATCAAAATAATTGTATAAAATTTTAGAATTAATTCAATAATTAATATGAATATAATTTTGATTCGAGAAAAATTATATGAAATTTATTTTAAATATTTCTAACACGTAAATGGAAAAAAAAATCTTTAATTAAATTTTATTTTACTTCCCATAAATTTTTGTCATAATATAATTTCAAGCTTTCTTTATGATTAAAAAGGGATTCGAGAATTTAATTAATAATGGTATTGAAGAATTTTTATCCTGCTACGCACATATACATTAAATAAACAAAAAAAAAATTAAGGTAAGAAAATTTCTTATCCTTATTTTTTTTTTTGTTATATTTCCAATATAACAAAATGGTACAATGTAGACATTAATATAGTACAGACACAAGAGTGAGTAATTATAATTTTTTTTAATGTAGATTTATTTTATTAATTATCCCTGAGATCCTACGGTATTTATCAAAACATATTATGTATATTATTAATTTTGTAACTCATTATATAATTTCCTGCCTTCAATGAAACTAATTTAAATACTTTATTTTTCACAGCTTGATCTGAATTTGTGTGCGCAAGGATAACTATATTATTTGTTTAGCTATAGTTTTAGATAGTTTGTTGTTCACGTTGGTCTTATTTTGATAATTTGCTATAAAAAAAAATTTGAAAATAGTGATAAAGTAATTGAAAAAAGATGAAACAGTAATTAATAACTATCTCAGCTGAAAGTAATATTTAAAAAAAAAGAAAGTAATTTTAAATACCGGACGAAATTTGAACACAAGAAGTTATAAATTAAGTCGGCATTGAAATCAAATTCATATAGTCATAAAGTTTTAGCAACAGGGCTTCAACTAAACTGCCAGTGAACTATTTGAGCGGTCCTTTACAAAATATTTCAATAAAAAATACTGAATATTATACTAAAATAAACTTAAACATAGGTCCAATTAAAACGAATATAATTCGAAATGAATTTTTTAAGCAAATGAAATTAAAATAAATTATATTCATAAAATTTTGGTACAATTTGACAAACGAAATAATTATATTCCTTTATTTTAAATGGTTACCATTTATGATTTTTCATGAAATTAAAATTTCTGTAAGTAAATTTTGTACATGGTTATAGTGTGAATTTATTTTTCCTTCTTTACTTTATTCAAATAATTTTCTTTTTTCCACCAGACGTGCTTTTCACAGTGAAGATCAAATGTTTGTATACTTTATATAATTAATTTTTATAAAATTTGTATCTTTTTAGTTCTGTTAAATACACAATTTGTTCTAATTAAAAGTCTATTTTCATGAGAACTGTTTTCGAATAAGTAACATATTTAAAATGATTTGAAATTTTCGAGTGCGGCTCTCCGAAAAAGGAGTTAAAAGATATGGCTTCGCGAGCAAAGTTAATTTTTCTGACTTTCATTAATTTTTTGGTTTCCATGGTGGTAATCCCTTTTTCTCGCGTAGCCATATAGGTTTAGTTGGGAAAAAGGAGGTTTTAAAAATTTGCTCGCGTAGTTAAAGGTTTTTTTTGAAGAATATTTAATTTATCATTTTAATTATCAATAGCACTTAATTTATAATACTAATTTATTGCGCTACATACATATGTAGCGGGAATGCATTTTTTTATAGTGGCGGGGCTAACTTGAAGTCAAACTTATTGGAGATGCTTTCTCAATAATAAAAAAAAAAATTTGGAATTCCAAAAGAAATTTTATTCATTATTTCGGTTAGTTCGTATTGCAAGAGTTTGTTTTTTGTAATAAGTTAATTTTAATGATAGTTAATCAACATTTTAAAAATTTAATATTTGATTGTAATTAACATCCACACTGTATCTCGGTATGAATTTAGTTGAATTTAAAATATTTCATAGTCTTGTGCTGCCCTGATGAATTTATGTTATTTTCTTTGCATATTAATTTACTTTTGTTTTCAGCCTGAAATACAACCTCAAAACCATTTCCACACATTTATAAACAAAGTTTTTATAAATTTAATATTTTTTTTATTTATACACTCAAATTCTACCATTATTCCTAAACCGTTTCTCGATTCTTGATATAATTTAATTATTCCGTTGAAGTTTCACTGAATTGAGGAAAAAAAATTCTTTATTTGGTAAGAAAAGTATTAAACTATTTTAAATTCCATTTTATTGTATGCGGAATTTTTTTTTGTGAAGTTTTTCATAGAAGAAATAACAAAAGAATTTAGTTGACACAAAAAAAATTTTAGTTTTGGTTAAAATTCATAAAAGTGAGTGCACAGTGTACATAATTACATATGTGCTTATATGAATATATGTTCTATATTATTGGATTTAATTTGTATATTTGGAATAGTTAAAAATTCTATGTGCCAGATATATACAAAATTATCGAAATATAATAATACCAGGCGTATATGTGTACTGTCTAGTATCTAGTACATTGTAATTCTAAATAAAGTAATTCTCTATAGGAAAATCAAGAAAAATATCTTATTAATAAATTAAAAATAAGGTAGTAAAATATTGGTAAAGTAAGAAAAATATTTACTTATTAGTTGAAACAAGATAAAAAAACATAGATAAATAAAAGATAATTATTATTAAGTTTTAGGGTAAGCAGACTGACAGAAAATGTCTTGTTTTCTACAGAAACTGATAAATTATACTATTCTTAGAAATACTTCAAACTTCAAAGGAATAAAAAAAGAAAACTAATTACGAATTTGCTCATTTTATTTATTTTTTTTTAAATATAAAATTTATGAAAATTATAAAAAAGGATTAAAAATTTAAATAATTTTCATTTACTTATATGCATAAGATTAAAGGAAAGGAACCAAGTAAAAAATTAAATGTAATGTACGTGCCCAATTAAATTTCATATATACATACATTATACATAAGTTTATATTTTGTGGTACAAATTTTCTAGTTCAATGATATGGAAAATAAAGTAAACTAATTTGATAAAGTTATATTTAGTAATTCTTATCTTCACTTTGATTATTATTTAAGTCAAATTATGGGTCTATGTAAAAAATTAATTACCGGAAGCATGGGCGCCGTCAGGATTTTTTATAAGGTGGTGCATGTAAAAATTATTATTTTGATTTTACCAAATCTTTGACATATTGCGGGTTCATCACTAAGTTACAATTTCCAACAACCTTAATTTAAATAAAATTTTGATTTTAGGAAAAATCAGTTGCAAAACAATATTTTGAATTCACGACAAAATTCATCTCAGTATGCTGATGCGATGCTCAGAACTTTTTAAGATTATCTCTTACCAGGGCTGCCAGATGGAATAAATGAAATTTACTCAAATTTTTAAGAAATTTCCCCAAAATAGACACTTTTTTAAAAAAAATTCCTGAAATTATTTTTTTATATTTTTTTGTACTAAATTCTTTTTTTGCCCTAAAATAGAAAAAAAATTGTTTAACGGTTTTACTCACTGCCGTTTTTCCACAAAAACAGCTTATTTTTGCAAGATTTTCTCGAATTTTTAATGTGTTCAGATTTTATGCGATATGTACTTATATGTTGTAAATCAAAAAGTTTAGTTTCAACAATGGATTTTGAGTTCAACGTACGTAGAAGAATATCGTAATGATATTAATTTCTTAAAATCATTAGGGTAAGAAAAATTTACGAGTCTGAAATTTTAAATATTGTTGACTGCCAAAGTTAGCACAATATTTATGAATTTCTTCAAATTTTCCTCAGAAAAAAATATTTTCCTTAAACTTTTCCCCACGTTTTTTTTAACTTTTTTTTTTCAAATTTTATCAAAATTTTAATAACATTTTTATCAAACAAAGGTGGTGCAGTTGCACCACCTTGCACCATACTGCCGGCGCCCATGACCGGAAGCCCACCAAAATATTGATTAACAGATTTCATGATTTATCCACAAAATAAACATTTAATTAGAGAACTCATTGAGCTAATCTAACTTCATAAAATTAAACTACTTACAAATAAATCATTCTGTTATTTTGAATATACTTTAAGTTTGAATAATTTTATGTGGAAAATTGTAAAATTATACACTGAAGTAATCCTCGAGATGAAAATTTAACAAATAAACAACCAAATTAACTCGAATAAAACCAAAAAAAAAATTAATTCGATTAAAAAATTATGAAGAACTAATAAAGATTTATTTATTATACATATATTATATTCTTTATTTAACACATTTTTATAGAAAAATAAGGGAATAATTAAATTCACTAGAATGTCAACATGAAACTGAAAAATTTCACAAAAACGAAAAGATTTATTCAGAAAAATCAACATCCATATTAATTCTAAACTTTTTTATGTCTATACTAAAATTTCATTAAAAAGAAGAAATTTTCATCTTTCAAAACTTTAAAAATGAAAATTACAAACATAAAATAAAAGTTGTGGTAAATAAAACAAAAAGATGATGGATGCACAAGATGAGATTTATTTAGTTTTTGTCACATTTCAGAAATTTATTTTAATATTTAATGTAAATAATAATTAAAATATCATTGTGAAATGCAAACAGTCTAAATAATTTTTCTCAGAAGAATTTTCTTTTTCAGTTTTCCTTAATTTTATTAATTATATTATGTTTATATGTATATGCATAAACATATTATGTTAATGTATACACAGATTTATATTTTTTCCAGGACAAATTATTTTCCTCGCAAAACCATCAAAAGTATCATTAAAAAATATGGGATTTTTTTTTTGCTTTTCGTTTTGCAGAATAATTACAATCTTAATAGTGACGTGAGACAAGTAAAATTTTTCTAAAAAACAAAATTTCTACACTTTGAAATAATTTTTAATTAAGTTTCATAAATATATATGAGTGATTCTGTTCTGGGTGATATTTCGAAAAAATTCATCGACTAAAGAATTAAATAAAAGTGCGTTAATTCAAAATGTCAAAAACACTCGAACGAAATCTAAGAAGAAACTCTAAAAAAGATTAGCTGAAAAAAAAAAAAAAGGTTTAAAATTAATACAAAATTAAGTATGTACCTTTTCTGAATTCTAAGGAATATCTCAATTTAAACAAGATTCACGAAAAATAAACTTAAATAAACTAATTTTAGATATTTTTTTCACACATCGAAGTTGTCCTTCTTCCGAAGAATCGCCTATATATATTCATTTATTCACCCAATTTGAATAAACTAAATTTAATACCCAAAGTTACTTACATTAAAAAAAAAAGTTTAAATATCAAGAATAGAGACTCAAAATCGTAAATTGAGTCTGAATGAACTTTCCATGATAATAAAAAACTAGATGTACAAATATTATAAACATATTGGCCCATTATTAAAAAAATGTCGTGTTGTTTGCAATATACTCGAACATAAATTTGTTTATCTTTATTTTTTGTTATGAAGTTAATATAAAAAAAAAATTTATTGACTTTATGAAATTCTTGTATAGTGGTTATCCTTATACAATGTGATGTGCAGAATAAATATATTGAAAATAAATCAAACACATTCCGTTAAAACAAAATATGTTAGCCTTCAATAACCAATCTAATTTATTTTCTACTTAATTAAATTTGTTATGCTATTATTTTTAATTACTTTACCAAAAGGTGTTATAATTCCATTAAATTGGACTTTCTTTCGTGATATTAATAAATGTTCAATTAATAAAAGTTCTAACAAATATCATAAAATTTCTTCATTATCATCTTTATATAATATAATTAATAAAATTAAATGAAATAATGAATATATACTAGCTACATAAGAAATTAACATGCATACTTTTTTTTTAAATATGTACTGTTCCAATTTAGTCTGGGGATCAACAGAGTTATTAAAAGTTTTATAAAATCCTGAAATAATTTCACTAATACCTTGTCGAAAAACTTATTTAAAATAGAATCAACTTTATATCCCAATTTAGGAAATTGTTTTTGGGTCAAATTTCACTTTTCATAATTCTTATAAAAGTTATAATTTAGTGTTTAACCTAATCTAACATTTTATAAATATATATTTAATTTTTTTCACTTAATTCATCTTACATACATGTACACAGTATTTATGTTTAAGTTTATAAATTATTATTTAATATGATTACATTTTTATGATGGGATTTATAAAATGAATACCACTAAATACTCAATTATCGATTCTACCTAGTTTTGGCAAACTTTTTTTGATGTTTGTTACTTCTTACGAAAAAACTTTTATCATAAAAGACATGATGAAAATTAAATTTATGCGAAATTCCTCATTAAGTCTTCTAATAGGTACATGATTATGTTTTGGTGTAGAAGTAATTTTCTTGGTAGATACATACGAATAAAATATGACAAACATTTATAAATAAAGATATCTACTTTGCGTACTTGTCGCACCAGTGATCGTGATTCTTTTCTGCATATTAAACATAGAGGATTTAAAATTATAATTGTATTTAATTTGAAACAACAATGGAGTAAACGATGAACTTCCAATTAAAAATGTTAATGCTGTGACGACATAAGACTAAATTCAGCTGACCGTTTAACTTTTTTGAATTAAGCTTAATAGTTAATAATGTGTGAAAGCAATACGCCACCAATTCAAGACATCGTTTAGAATTAAAAAATAACAAAAGTTAGCATTTGTTCAGATCGTCAGTTCATAATTTTCTTGAAGGATTTTTTTTTTTTTTTTTTTTGTTCTTGATTTAATAATTTATCATAACGAAAAAAATGTATATATTTTTATTTACATTATGCGAATATTTTCTTACCACATTTCAAAAAATAAACCATAGATTTTATTTATACAAATATTATATATATATAAGAAGAAAAGTAATATTTTTTACTGAAAAGTCATATTTTTATTCTTTTTCAAATAAAAGTAAATTGAATTTACGTGAAAATCTGAAATTGTAATAAAAATGTTCGTATTCAAAATATATGAGAAATACGTTTTTGCTTCAAAATTTCAATTTCCATTGGAACAAAAAATTATTATGTTTATTATATAGAAAAAACTACATACATTTATGTTCTTTTTAGTTTTTATTTTTAATTCAAAACAGAAAGAAATTAAAGAATTATTTTAATTCTAACAAACTTTAATAAATATAAAATAACTAAGTTTTTGTTATATTTCAATTCAGAACGTTAGTAAAATTTACACATTAATTGTGTGTATAACCTGTTATTAAAATGTAAATAAGAATCATAAATGTGTGATCAACCCCTATGAACACAATTAACTAGAATTACGTTGCGTTTTATTATTACTTGAAATCAAAATAAACTGAGATCAAAGTTTTAGACAAAAAGTTTATCGGTCGTACACCAGAATTCAGAATAGTCGTTTCACTGGGTCGCGATTATTAAATGCCGTATAAGAAATCGCATACGACTTTATAGTTATTTAGTTTTATTGTTATTCATCATAGAGCACAATGGCAATAACTTCTTCAAGAGCCTGCCAAATGTGCATAGAGAACCATTAACATTATTGTTAAATATAAAGGCGGACTATAGTTTAAGAAGATAAATGATTTCAATCAGTACCATCATCATAATTTATTAATAAATTATGATGATGGTACTGATTGAAATCATTTATCTTCTTAAACTATAGTCCGCCTTTATATTTACCAATAATGTTAATGGTTCTCTATGCAGGCTCTTGAAGAAGTTATTGCCATTGTGCTCTATGATGAATAACAATAAAACTAAATAACTATAAAGTCGTATGCGATTTCTTATATGGCATTTAATAATCGCGACCCAGTGAAACGACTATTCTGGATTCTGGTGTACGACCGATAAACTTTTTGTCTAAAACTTTAATCTCGGTTCGCGGGCAATTCGTTTAAAACAGTTCGTCTAAGCTCAATTCGTCTAAAATAATTTGTCTAAAACAATTCGTCTAAAACAATTCATCTAAAACGATTCGTCTAAAAACAATTAGTCTAAAACAATTTCTCTAAAATAATTCGTCTAAAACAATTCGTCTAAAACAATTCGTCTAAAAACAATTAGTCTAAAATCAATTTGTCTAAAACAATTCGTCTAAAATTAAGTTGTTACAAAATTCGTCCACAATCAGGGATTACAACCCTATTTAACAAAATTTTGCATTGCGCGCGCGCTGTTGTAATTCCTGATTGTGGACCAATTTTGTGACTACTTAATTTTAGACGAATTATCCGCTTATTCCGTTTTACTCAAATTTAATATTAAATTAAATATTAAAAATATGATAAATGAAAATTTGTTTTCTTTTTAAAGTTTAAATTGAATAATTAAGTTGAATTTGATACAATAAGTTTTAATAATTAATTTATTTCAAACGATTTTCCTTCTGAAACGAACTACTTTAGAAGAACTGTTATTAGATGAAAAGTTTTTACACTAATTGTTTTTAGACGAATTGCCTTTTTAGACGAAATTTTATTAGATGATTAATTTTTAGACTAATTGTTTTTAGACGAATTGCACTTTTAGACGAAATGTTATTAGATTAATAGTTTTTAGACTAATTATTTATAGACGAATTATTTTAGACGAATATTCCAGGTACCGGAATAGATAAATAAATAGAAATTTTCTATTAAATAATTTTCTCTTCATATAAAATATTATTCGATTTGAAAAAAAACAATATCAATATTAAAAAGCTTATATAAAAAAAGGGTCAGAAATTAGTGCAATAATATTATTACCCTGTTCCTACAGTCTTTAATTTTAGCTTATTAAGTATTTAAAGTTCAACCTTCTGGATTCTTTAAATTATCAATAATCTTTATTTTTCTGTGAATATAAAACATTCTAATAGAAAAAAAGAATCTTACTAAAGATAAAATGTACTGAATCTGAAATACATATATTAAAATATTTATTGTTTTTGCTGTTGACATTACATAAATTTAGTTTATTTGTGAGTTTATTTCAAGTTCTTTTTCACAAAAAGGCAGTAGGGTTAGGTCAAAAATTGACAAAACAAATTTGGGAATATTGTAACATAAATATGTAAATGCTCGTGCTCATACTTCGTTTAATCAAACATAAGAACAAAGGAAAAATGATTTCATGCTATTCGAGCAATATGAACATTTTACTGTCTATTTTTGTTGTTTTTTATAACTTCTTAGATTAACCTAGATAAACTTGTTTCCCAAACCAAATACCAATATACCAATATTCTACATAAATGTATAGGTATATTGTAAAATATTCCAAAGAAAATCCTTCATTTATTCGTATCGATAAAACCCATTTTTTTTTTCAGTTTCATTCGTTGTCATTTAAAGATTCCAATATATGTATACATAGTACAAAAATTTTATATTTTTATTATTTGATTTTTTGATGATATTATTATTATGTGTTAAGTTTTCAAATATTTAAATCTAAAGAATATAACATTATTATAAAAATCACTATTAAACTAAATCAATTTATTATAACAATAAAACTACCTAAAATCGCTATTCAAATTGCTTTTCCGTAACTATGTAGGTTTTGTCAATAATTTTAAAAGTATTAAAAGTATCATTGAATTTTTTCAAATTAATGTAAATTCTTTATTATAATATATGTACACATTTTATACTTTTTATCAAATTACATTTTTTTGTACAAACACTTAGGTAAAAAATTTAATTAAAGTGAAAAAACTTACACATTAATTATTTCCTTAATTCTAGTTATATCAATCATCTGTTTCTGAATCTATATCAGACGTAATTCTGGTCGTACTGTTGGTCTTCGTAATGGTGGTTTGCGTAAATCTCCAACATTTTCTTCTTGAACTAATCTTTCAACTTTTCTATTATAAGTTATTAAATTAACGTGAGTGTCCCACTAAAAATGTAAAAGGAATAAATTAATAAAATTAAATTTTGCATTAATTTAATCGTTTCATTTTCCTACAGAGCTCGATACTATTTCTGAACGAACAGGATGCCAATCTACATCTCTTACAACGTCCTGATGGCCTTCAATTGCTTCTTTAATAAGACCAGTTAATGAATCATAAACTGCAAAAAAAATCAAAAAAATTTGTTTTAATTAAAATTTGGATTGATTTGGTATGATGGTTTCGAAAGCCCAAATCAAAAATGAAAAACCAAAGTCCTAGTACGATAATAGCCAAATTTATTCAGTTCCTCCATGTCCTAACGAAAAATTTTACCTATAACACTTACTTTAATATTCTACTTATTTCGATTTATGTGGTTGATTTATATATGATAACGTAAGAGCCTTGTTGTAAAACGGGCCAAAAGGGCCGAATGCCTACGCTCAATTTTAAAATTATATTTTAAAATTGAAATTATAAAAAATTATATGAACAAAAGTATAAAAATAGTACTTACCTACAACTGTTCCAGTTGCGCAACCTGTATAGACAAATCTTTGACCTGTTGTATATGCTGATGAAAATCTGGCGCGAATAAAGGCTTCAATCACACAATGCCCTCTAAGGGTCAGAATGCTGGAACCACCGACTATTTCATTTTGTGGATCATAGGCTGCAAAGAAAAATAAATGCAATTATTTTCTTTGTCGTTGGGTTAACTTTAAAGCTAGTCTTTCAATAGTTAATAATTTTAAATAATATTTCACACAATTATACATATTATAAATATAATAAAATTGATTAAAAGCAAATTGAAACTAACATTGCAAACACTCAGTTCTAATAGAAGCGCTTCGTTACGATGACGGGTGTCTAAGATCCCAAATTCGTATACTTTGATCTGTTGAATTTGATAAGAAATGTCGACCATCATTTTTCGAATCAATATAAGTTATGCTATCATAATGGCCAGTAAAAACACTAACAGGATCAGATTTAGCATTATTATTTAAGCAACGTTTGTCCCATAATTTTATAAATCCAACATCAGAACGAGTTAAAAAAATGTTTGGATTCTCATATATAAATGAAACACAATTCACATTTATGTCATCATTATAACAAACCTATAAAATATCATAAAAATAATTATTATATCTATACATCAAGATTTTTATTATTTGAGTAGAATATGTATAGAGGAAATATTTTTTTTATAGTTTGGAAAGTAAGATCGAGAAATTTTACACGAAAAAAACATGCTCATTTATTGCCGTTAGCACAGGTAAAAGAAGAATACATGCAGAGTTATTAAAAATAGAAACATATATATATTAAAATATTCGTACTTGTATCTTTTCTGTTCTTCTGCCTATAATTCTATCGTAATAGTGAACACAAGAATCATCGGATCCACCAATAAAGAACGTATTACACGGTGAAATTCTAATAGAAAATATAGGGCTATTAGCATTAAGAATATGCTGTTGAAGCACATGAGTCTAGAAGAAACAGATGTAGCCCTTTTCCAAGAACCCCCTACAAGGGGGGCGTAAGGGCAAAGTAGCTCTGATTTTTTCCATATCTTAATTTTAAAAAAAATTTTTAAATAATATAATAATGATTATAAATAATTTTTATTGAATTAGAATTCAAACAACATAGTTTTATATGAAAATATCCGTTTGTGAAAAATTTCACGAGAATGCAATAGAACAAGAAAATTTATAGTTAAGGAAATTCTTTTTATTTTTAGTTTATTAGAAAATAATAAATCTTCTTGTATACCTTGGTGTGGTCAAATTAAAGGATTACAAGTGTTGGAGAATTATTGAACAAAATAAAAATTACTATAGGATGTGAGGTCAAAAGTTACAGCAAGCTTCCTGGGTATAACGAAAATAATATTAGAGTAAAATAATTTTAAAACCAGAATAATTTTCTCCTCTTTTCAAATCACTACTCCTCACATAAACGTATTTATTTTGAACTGAATGTAAATAAGTACCTACTTTTTAATTTATTTGTTGTATTAATAAGCCAAGTAGGTAGGTGCGCAAGAGATGCCTTCTCCATTAGGCCACTGGAGCTTCGAGTTTCGTGATGACAAATGCCAATTAAATACTTAAGAGATAAATAAATATATGCAAAACCGCCTTCCGTCGGAGCCTCGGATCCTCGGGTAGCCCCCGTTGGTGCCTCGGATCAAAAATTTCTAGTACCCTATAACTATCTCGGGTATCTAGGATCCTTATTTTCAAAATTTCGAAATTTGTTGTATAGCCCCCCAATTGACCCCTGGGACAACGGTTAGGTGCCTTTCAACATCCAGTTTTTTAAATAGGCTTTTCGGGTCCAACGCTACTATATTTTATTGGAATATACGTAAATTTCAAAACCGGCTTCTAAGGTAGCCCCCCCCCGTCGAGGTCCTCGGATCAAAATTTTTAGTACCCTATGACCATCTCGGGCCCCAATGATACTTAAGATCAAAATATCAGCTAAATCGGTCCAGCGGTTTAGTTGAGTTGGGGGTGTATCTTAACACCACTGCACTTCAAGGCAATAAATTGCCATGAAAACTTTACCATCACTCTCACATACATGCTAATATGAGAGGAGCGGGCTCGGTAAGAAGCATGCAATGGAAAATTAATATAACCACCAAACGATGCTTAAATCAAGCATCAGGAAAAAAAAAGCCTTATAGAAAAAAAAAAAACATTAAACACTAAGAACAAGTTTCGTTTCTGATAAATAACGAAATCACTAGTGACATAACACATAACACAAAGAATAGTTTTCCTAGTAAAAAAATTTAAAGGAAGAGAGTGAATATTAGAAGAAAGAGTAAATATTAATTAAAGTTTTCCAGTGTTATTAGAGAAAAAAGAATTAGTCTTTAAACCAGCTTTAAGGGATGCCTTAGAGATATTAAGGTCAAAAACATGATGATTTTTATTAGCAAAAGCAAGCATTCGAGAAATGGGATCATTGCATCCATATTCGGTTCTATGGTAAGCAACTTCAAATAAGTTAGTAGTACGGAGGCTTCTGGTATTAACTCGAAAGTTGATCTTCTCCAGAATAAAAGGAGAAATAATTTCACCAATAATAATTTGATGAATGAAAACAACATCAGCAAATTCACGTCTGTCTTGAAGAGATTCAAGCTTAATGAGATTTAACCGCTCTCTATACGGTGGAAGGATTAAGTTATCTTCCCAGGGAAGATGCCTCAATTAGGACAGAGAACAGAGAACAGAGTTATTTAGAATGAAGATATTTCTTTTTTTTGCATTTCTTATAATTCTGATCAAATTTATTTTTAATAGGTATATAATAATAATAATAATAATAGAAATAAAAGAAATTATTTACGCTTTCTAGAATATGTGCACACATGTTTAAAGAAAATTTGAAATTTTAAACATATAAAGGTAGATATCTAACTAGCTTTATTGGGAACAAAACAAAAACAAGCCACCTACTTCGTTATTATTTGTAATTTTTTATTGTGAGTATAATCTGTAAAGCGTTACATAAAATATAAAAATAGAATATTTCATAAAAATCATTCACATTTTAAATTGGAACTAAGGTAGACTTTGTATATGATTCAGTTTCACGCTTAGGTGTGACTACAATTTAATATGTATATGTAATCCAAAAAATTTATACTAAATCTATTTATTATAACAATAATAATTATGGCCAAATTATATTGGAAAATTAAATAAATATATTTGATGTCGTCCATATAGTGTTTAAAGCTGCTCAGTAATTTTTTGACAAATTGATTTTTATTACAGATTATTTATCTGAATTACTTTAGAAAAAATAAAATGCATAAAAAGACATTGACACTTTGACAGATAACTTAATTGAAATAATATTTTATTTATTCCGACAACTGACATTGTGGACATTATGACAGTAATCTATTATTCATAATTTAAAGTTAAATTTATAATTTTTCATTCATAATTTGCTAACATTGAGACAAAGTCCTTGTATAAATCATATCAAAATATTTCAAATATATAATTCTTATTTACCTGAATATAATATAATATTTCTTTATATTTGTAAAAGTATATTATAATTTGCATTAGTTTTCTCTTCTTACTTTTATACCAATAATAAATTTCTAAAACTTGTTGACTGAAATCATTATGTGAAAAAAGAAAATTACTTGGCATAAGAAAAATAAATTTTTAAAGTTACAAATTTTATATTTGTGGTTTAATAAAAAAAATTTACCAGAAAATAAAATGGCTTAAATTATTATTGGTTTTTTCCGCCCAAAATTATGTTCAACATGATAATTTTTTCCTCTAAAATAAATCTTTAAAAGCTTTAAAAGAAAACATAAAAAAAAATAGTATAAATTGAAAAAGTTTATTCATTAAATTCAAGGATCAGTTTTCTACAATTATTAAGACGTAATCTCACTGAGGCAACTAGTAGATGTAGCATGTGCCATTGACGGCAACACGAAGTGGCAAGATTCCAGTATCCTTGCCGTATGTAGACCTTTCAAATGTACTAAATCAATACCGTACAAGCCAATTCAGCTCATTGAACTCGAATGCTTTTTAAAATATTTTGAACATTTAATAACAAGTCTTTGTAAGAGCTCTTTATTAAAAATCTTCTCCTTTTAAAAAAAAAAAGTTTTTACTTATATTTTTTAGTTTAATATTATGTAGTCAAATCATTTTAATTTTAATGTATAAATACGAATAAGCACATAACTAAATAGCAAAATTTTCATCGACGATCTTCTGAAATCAACACTCAACCCCATCCATAGCTTCGCCGATGACAGTAACCTGGTAGCATGCTACGATTTTATTAATAGGAAATCAGCATCTTCAAATGCTGTTGCTACGAAACGCAATTTTCTACAAAGTAGCATAAATCACGACCTTTCCAAAATTTCACAATGGGGTCTTCTCAACAGAGTTGAGTTCAACGCATCCAAAACCCAATGCTGCCTAATTTCTAGAAAACTGTCAACTTTTGATCCCCAATTTTCTTTTCAAGGCGAAAGTATTGGAAAATCTGGAAGCCTAGACATTTTAGGCTCGAAAATAACTTCCGATCTAAGTTGGAAGGATCATATTTTCGAAACGGCAAAAAACGCAACGAAATGTCTTGGTTTTCTAAAAAGATGTAAACAATACTTTTCCCCCTCTGATCTTTTAAATATTTACAAATCCTACATACGGCCGAAATTAGAATATAATTCGCATATATGGGCTGGTGCTCCTAAAACCCATCTTGAGTACCTGGACAAAGTTCAGAGAAGGGCTATTAGATTGATCAACGATCACCAAACCACCAGCTCTTTAACATCACTCAATCACTGTCGCAATGTAGGTTCACTTTCAATTTTTTATAAATACCTTGTTGGAACGGAAACGTGTTCCCTGGAAGTAAAGGCCCTACTTCCTCCACTTCAAGTATTTTCACGCCAAACTCGTACCGCTTCAACGTCACATCCATATTTCGTCAAAATTCCCAAATGCGAGAGAACGAGCTTTGGAGATTCGTTTTCAGTTCGCACCTCGAGAATGTGGAATGCTCTTCCATTAAAATTGTTCCCGACAGCTGGCGTACGTTTGACTTACGACTTGTGCCGCTTTAAGAAAAGTGTACATGATTACCTACTAACTATCCCACTTTTAAATCCCGTCTAAACTTCCTTTCCATTATCAAATCCATGCTTCTTTAAGCATAAAAGGTATCCCACCTAGTGATTTGGTAACTTTAATAAAAAAAAAAAAATTAAGAGCACAAACCAAGGTCTTGGTATCTTATTTGCATCAAAAAAAAAAAACAGATGATCATAGATTGTTCGAAAAACTAATTCAAAAGTGTAAACAAATAAAACAGATTTTCGTTCAAACATAATTTCTAGAGTTGAGATGACAATATTTAAATATGTATATAGATATACTACATACATCTCTCTACATTAAAAAACACATTTATTTCAAGGACATTTTTTTATAAAAAATTCATTGTCATCTTTATCGATAATAAAAAGATTATTGTCATAACTTTATTTTATATGTATATAGAAATGTATATATTGTATTATGTATAATTTGTCATCAATCAATACATTTGATACGTGATAATAAACATAAAATGATGGTATGATGATTTGATTATAATATAATAAAAAAAACATCATCATTTATTATCTGATGTAAAAGAATCACCGAAAAAAATTTCCCCCTTCTAAGAAAAATTCTTTTGGTGCTGTTAAAAGATTTTTATCTCTGAAAGTTTTTAAATAACAATTTTAAAATATTTTTTGTGTTTTCTAACTTTTTTTTTATTATGATTGTGAGTGTTGTGTATATATATTATATTTTATAGTATAATATTGAACTGAATAAAACATCTCCTCTTTTATGAAAAATTTAAATAAAACAAAAGCTGTCTCAACTTTAATTATGCTATATCATTTTTATTAATTTTGTTAAAGTTTCCCAGCAACGAAATATTTTCAACTAAATATCCTTTCATATACGAAATAATAAATTGCGTGAACTGGAGAGTTCCAAAAAAAAAATTTACAATTCTTTAAAAAATTTTAATATTGGTATGAATTTGAAAATAAATTTTATTTTGACACCCACAATATTTTTAAGAAAAGTAAGATATAGAATATGTGCATCACAAAAAAAACTAAGCTCATTAGTAAAAAAAATAAATTTAATGAAATATATGTTACCGAATTTGAGAGTTAAATATTTTGTTTTTGATGGAAAAATAAAAATGCACCTTAAAGTCTTATTGTTCATAAACGGAAAATGTGTTAAGTATATATAATTTCATTCAACAACAAATTTTACATTCCTAAAAATCGAAGTAAATAAAAAATATTTAATCTTATTTATTACTTAAACCTTATAACTTCCAAAATATATATGAAATTTTTTTATGTCATTAATAAAATTGATTGAAAATAATGTTAATAAAAGGTTAATAGTCCTTTTTTTTAATATAACACTTGACTTTCCTCGTAAAAAAAAATGTAAATAATACTAAAATCAGAAATTTATAAGGGGTTTTTCAATAACAACTTCATATTTTTATTTTAATAATGTTCTTAAATTTTTAGCGTGTTGTAAAAGCGTACTGGAAAAGTGCAGGATTAAATTATAAATAAAATTATATTTTCCAGTTCTGTTTCTAGATTTATTTTCATAATGTCGAATTAAGTTTTCGAATTTCGTCGAAGATTTTGTTTGAAATTTATTTAGATAATATTGACGTTTTAAAAAATTTGAGTTTTATGTTATTCTGCCATCAATCACTATATATACTATTTTTCAGCTTAAAGACTCAAGTTTATTACAACCTTTCAGTAAATTAATCAATTAAAAGATTAAAGCGAAAATTAATTTTAAATTTTTCAAATTTTCAGTCTAGTCTAATGTTGTATCAATTTCAAGTTTCTTTATACTAATCATTATAAAAAATAATTTAAAATATTTTATAATTCAATAAAAACTAACATAAAAAAGTAATTTAAAAATTCTTATTTTCCATTAAAAGATTATTAAAGCTATTGGCAATTTAACAAATTTATTAAAATAATATTTTGAAATAAAATTTTATAGAAAAATCAATTATGTTAATTATGTTAATTTCGAAATGTATACTCCGAAATATAATTATACTTCTTAAATATATATGTATATACAAATTCACAGCTTATCTCTATATAATTATACTAGTATAAATTATTTTAAGTATAAATGTATTAGAAAAAAATACCTATGCTGCCTATACTTGTAAGTTTCTAACAATCTAACCTGTACAGTACGTAAGAAATTTTATAAACTAAAATTCGTTTTTGTTGATAAGATATTAAACATTGATCATATTACGAATAATTAAAGTACAAAATTATATAATTTTGACTTATATACAGTATTAATCCAGTCATTGGTAAAAACTAATTTATTAAAAATTCAATTTGAATAAATAAATTTTATACTCATAAAATGTAATAAATTGTTTAATATTGAAAATAAAACATGATTTTCCAACTGTTCGTAACCAATTAACAAAAGAATAAAACATTTCGATAAAATAAATTTATTTATTTATTTTTTTAATAAATTTATATTTTTATAGAACATCATAAATTCACATAAAATATCTACACTGCCATTTAGTAACGCAAAAATTATTAAATCTTCATTTAATTGCCTTTAGAAAATTTTGTTGTTTGTATAATTTTTTTTGTAATTATATCTAAAACTCTGCCAAAAACTTATTTTACTAACTTTAGAATTGAAATTGAATCAATCTCACACTGAAAATTTTATTAAATAATTGATTTTTGTCGTTAAGTTTTATTTTAAACTTCCGTCGTTACTGAATCGAAGTACTGCTTTTATAACATACAAAATTTTTTATAATTTTTAATTCAATGTTTTTTATGAATATTTACAATTCAAATGAATATTCAGAATGTCCATAAATTTAATTTATTCTATGAAATGTTATCGAAATAACAATATGTGTATTATATTTCTGTATTTGAATTCATTAATAATATAAATTATATATTTATATGTTATAAAGTCAAAAGAGTAGTGCAGTTTTTTTTTAATGATTGATTCAAATAAATATGTGTTCAAATTTAAATAAAACACAGTTTAAATGATTAATTGCATTTTTTTTGTCCATTGACATGTATTCTGTTATATGTACTTACTTATGTGCACACTTCTTGATAAATATATAAAGTTTATTATATCTGTTGCCACATGACATAATCGCCTAAGTCGATTTTACTACTTTTGAGGGGAGCAGTTTAAAGTTTAAAATCCTTTCCTGAAATCGAATAATTAAGATAAATGGAACCTAATTTGAGAAGATTATAGAATTTTAAAACCAGTTTAAGTTTTTAAAAGCCAAATATGAGGAGTAGAATCATATGACCAACACTTGAAAATAATGAAATCATAACCGCCTAACTCGACTTAAGCGGTTATGTCATGTGGCCACAGATATATTTATCAAAGTTAAAATTCACATTCTATGATCAAAAATTCACCATATAATTTTATTGTGAAAATTGATTATAAAAAATATTAAAGTGCTTATATGAAAATAAAATGCTAAACAAATATATAATATTCAACATGAATTAAACATTCCCTTGGTATATCGTATACCACTATTAACATTGAACAATATTATCATTAAATTAAAAATCTGAGATCTAATATGTACATATATTATTATAACTATACATGAATAAAGAAATCTTTACACTATTTATTTTATTACTATATTATATTTCTATAAATAAAATAATTAAATGACAAAAATTTAAATGGATAGAACGATAATAAAACTATATAATCAAGCAAATGATGCAAATAAATGGAAAATTTATTTAAATTTTAGTTTTATTTTGTATACTTATATTTCGAATTAGGTCCATAATAGATAATACACTTTTCACGGTATACCTAAATATAATTTATAATATAATAGTTCACTGATTCAGATTATTTTCCATGTGCCAAAAAAAATTTGGGTTGTAAATAATATGGTTATCCAAACAATTTATTTATTATGTAAATGTAAATATATCTGTTATAGTAGGTGTAAAATACATATTATAAAATATAAATATTATATGAATAAGCAGAAGGATTAAAATACTATTTACCTTTAATTTAAGATATTTAAAATAAAAATATAGATATTAAAAACAAAATTTTATTTTGTGTTTTGGATTAAAACCGAAAATTATGTATATTTTTAAGGTTTTTAATTCTGTGAATAGAAAAAAAAATTTGCTGTGTGTAATGAGAAACATAATATGCATAGTGCACAAATAGATCCTAGCGGGTTCAGAACTTTTAAAATGAAAACCTATTTAGTTTCACGTTTCGTAATATATATTAAAGTAGTTCTAGAACCTGTCTCGTACTCAAGGACGAAAAAAAATAACAAAATTATTTAGTATTCTTATAATATTTTTATAATAATAACAATAAAATATTTGTAGACCATATAATTGATTATGATTGACTTTAAGTTTCAAATTTTATTAAAGGTTTGTAATGTTATTAAGTACATAAAAGTTATTTTTTATTCCTTGAATTATATTTAAGGATATTAGTTTCAACATAGACGTTATGATTCATATTGTTTTGAACTCAGAAGGTTTAAAGTCAAGTATATTATAGACATTTTAGCAACCTTTGAATAAACCCATTATGATTATTTGAATTAAATTACGAAAATAAATATTTATTCTTTTACATATATCTTTTTCTTGTGTTTGTTTTCCTTAATTTCATTAAATTACAGAAAGTTTTGAAAGTACTTTGTCTGATTATTATTAACTTTATTATAATAATGGTTTTTTAACAGCATTAGATTTGGACTTGTATTTTTTTTTCCTTTATTTTTTTTTAAGTAAAATTGTTGAAATAATACATAATTGGTATAATATAAAACTCAGGGGTTTTTTTCTTATGGACAAAAAGAAAGTATTTATAATAGAAAGGATTTGTTTTTTTTTCATAATATCAGCAAAAATTTTCTTTCACATGAAAAAAAAAACCATCATCTACCATCAAATTTTTTACACTAGTTAACTATACATATTTTTTAATATATGAAAAACATAACAAAAAAATTTTTGAATCCTTTTTTCCTCAAAATTTTATGATTTTTTAAAAAAGGAAAACCACTTAAAAATACCATTTTCTAACAAAAAAAAACAAAAAGGATTGTTTTTTTTTCGTCTTCGTTATTTCAATTTCTTTGAAATAAACGATTTACATGCTTTTAGATAAGATGAAATGTTGATTTTTCCTTCAAAATAGTTGAAATTTAAAGAGTTATACACCTACATAATATATATATATTTTTTTTCCAACTGAAACCAGTATGTTTAATTTATTTTCTTCAACAATTGGCATTTTATATTATTTTTTTTTGCATTTCTTAACTTTTCTTATGAAGAATTTTCATTCAAGAAGAAGATTTTAATTGATTTTAATTTCTGATTCTCTTATTTTATTATTGTATGTTTGTAATTGTAATTACATTACATGTATTATGTGTATGCATATTTATGACAAAAACGATTTTAATCCCATATTGAACTATCAAAGGCTTTCTGGGTTGAAGGATCAAAAAAATTCTTTCTTTGAAATATATGTATTCAGGTATATGTTTAATCAGTGATTTCAATTAAAATGCAATATATTCAAAATTAATTAATTACATTATACCACATGTACAGAAGTCATTTTACGTAGCTCCCAAATTGTATCAAGGAGTTGGCTGTGGCTTAAATTGATTTTGATTGAAATTTGTACGTGATTAGTTGAGGAATAAAGAAAATAGAAAATTTTGCTTTGTTTGCAATTAAATTCAAGGATTCGATCTATGTTTCGAATTTACAGACTACAAAGTTTTAATTTAAAAAAAAAATTTATGTTACATACACGATTTTAGAAGATAATTTTTTATATTAGAGAATTTGTTGACATGCATATGCTTAACAATAAATTAAAATCATGAGGTTCTCATAAAATGATGTCGGTCTTTTCTTTTAATAGCCCCACGATTTTAATTTTTAATTTAATGTACAAACTTATATGTACAACAAAAATGTTTTCTACTGAAATTCAGGCACTTTTCATTTAAATATAAAGTAAACATTTTTACTTGTTGTCCTTTTACTTTTTAAATCTACAAACAATATTTTCATTCCTAAAATGATAATAATCTGAAGTTTTAAATTTGTGCATACATAATATATGTACATTTTTAATGTACCTACATATTTTATTTTCTGCATAAATGTTAATTTTTATGGTTAACAATTTATGCGCATTTTTAAGCCACAAAATGGTACAATTTTTTAATATCATAAATTCTTCAAATCTAAATATTTTTCCCTCTACTCTGGAATACTTAGCAGTTTAAATCGTCGCTATTTCATACACTAAATTGTTGCTTCAGCGAAAATACTGGCGGGTTAGTATTTTCACCGAGCTGAAGTTTCATCCATATAGCATCATATAAATGTTAAGCAGTCTTGCCATTACGATCTATCTATAATATACTTAATACATAATATATTTTATTTATTATAAATAAGTGAATCTGATAATAATAACATACATATGTTGCTTGCCTAATGTAATCTTCTTAAAATTATTAAAAAAAAGGTAAAAAATTTTCTTTACAATTTAAAGTTTCCTTTCCTAAATCTATTTTCCTTTTTATTTTGGTATACACCCTTCTATTTCACACAACAAACAAAATAATTTTTCGTGCCAATTGATCTGAAGACCAAAAAAAAAACGAATAGCATAAACAAAGTCAAAGATATTGAAAAACAAAGAACAAATTAAATATAAGTGAGTGTATAAGGAAAAGGAAAACATTGAAGGAAAACTTGGGTGCCCCTTTGAAATATTTATTTAAAAAATCAAGGAAGGTTATTTTCCATTTCATCAATTTCGGTCCCAATTAATATGTTTCTTTTAAGTTTTTTCTTCTCACCAATTATATTTTACATAAAGAAAATTTAAAAATTTAAGGAATTCTATATTGGTATTTTATTGATACCTGATGAACATGATGAAGTCGCCACCAACCTAGAATATTGTTGAGATATATATATTATATTATATATATGATATATATATTATATATATATATATTATATTATATTATTATATTATATTATAAGAATTAGTTATTGAATTTTTAGATTTAAAAATATTAGCATTTAATGTACAAGGTTTAGCTACAAAACGTATTTATCCACATTTTTTCAATCTTATTAATGAAAATGATATTTTTATTTTAGTTGAAACATTTGTTACAGAAGAAAGTGTAGAACACTATAAGAATTTTTTTTCTGATTTTGAATTAAAATGGAAGTTTGCATATAGAGTGTCGCGGTATGGAAGGGCAATGGAAGGGAGTGTAATCGGTGTAAGGAAGAAGCTGAAAGAACTTATTAATTATAATTTTGAAGATATTGAAGAAACTACTGTCATTAAGGTAAATATAGATTCGAACACAGTCACAATTATACCCGTATACGTAAAAAGCAAATGCTGGGATGTAGATTTTGGGAAGGTAAAAAATGTTGTAAGGGAAATAAATGAGGCGAATTTTGTACTAATTGGAGATTTTAATTGTCGTATTGGTGTAAAAAATAATTTGCCAGATGATTTATTTCTGGATGTATCGGAAGTAGTTCAAAATAAAAATTCGAAAGATAATAAGTTAGATAGTAATGGCTTGAAACTCCTAAGCTTTTTGGATGAGTGTGGAGGAGTAGTATTAAATGGTCGTTGTAAAGGGGACCACGAAGGAGAGTTTACTTGGCTAGGGACAAGAGGAGCTTCGGTTATAGATTTGGCAATTGTTTCTTATGATTTAATTTCGAAGGTAAAATATTTGAAGGTCATTAGTGAAAATTTATCTGATCATTTTCCATTAGGTCTCATTATAGGTACAGAAACGAATATTAATGAAAAAAAGAAATCAAAACTACTACCTGCGCTTGCATGGTCTAAAAAATGTGAGGAAGTATACTGCGATAAGTTAGAAAAGGAAGTGAAAAGGGTTGGAATTTGGGCAGAAAATAGTACTCAATGTTTAGCGCAACTGCAAAATCTTATTAAATTAGTGATGTCAAGTAGTCATATTAAGAAGGGTAAAAATTTTAAACAAAAATGGTATGATAAAGAGTGTTGGAGGGCTAAAGAAATGTCTTTTGAATGGTTAAAAATACTAAGAAAAGGAGAAAATGAGTACAGTAGCAATAAATATGTGGAAGCGAATAAAACTTATAAAATATTGTGCAAAAAAAAAAAGAAAGAATATTATTTTAATATGACGCAAAAACTTGGTAGAGTTAAAAATACAAAAGAATTTTGGGAAATAGCAAATCAGTTTCGGGGAAAAAGAGAAAGGTTAATTGAAGTTTCATTCGAAAATTTAAAAAGCCACTTTGAAAAGATACTAAACCCGCCTATGCAAATAGTAGACCATTTGTTTGCAGAGCCCCTTCATTTTGATGAAGAGGCGGAAAAACCATTTACTATGGACGAATTGAAGAAAGTTCTTGCTAGAATGAAAGATAAAAAAGCACCGGGTAACGACCGAATTCCTGCAGAATTTTACAAGAATGCACCAGAGAACTTTTCTGCAAAATTGCTATCTGTTTTTAATTTAATATTCACCTCTAATAGCGTACCTGAACTTTTTAACGAATCTATCATATATCCAATTTTCAAAAAGGGTGACGTTAATGAGGCGAGTAATTATAGAGGCATATCGTTTCTCAACGCAGTAGAGAAAATTTATGTAGGCTTGTTATACAAAAGATTGTATGATTGGGTGGAGCGATGTAATATATTGAAAGAAAATCAGGTTGGGTTTAGGAGGAATTACAGTACTGTGGATCAGATTTTTACACTGAAAAATATAATCAAGCTTAGATTTAATAATAATCGTAAACTATACTGTTGTTTCGTGGATTTTAGAACCGCCTTCGATGGTATAAATAGAAGATCCCTTTTTTTCAAATTGACGAGTCAGGGACTGCCCTCTAAACTTGTGGATGCGTTGCGAGCAATTTATGCTTCAACTGTTTCTGCTGTGTGGGATGGTGACTCGTTATCTGACTACTTCGAAACCAAATTAGGAGTAAAACAAGGATGCATATTGAGCCCAATATTATTTAGTTTATATATTAATGATTTGCCGGATGTAATAGGGGGAGGAGTAATGGTAGGTAATGTAAACATAAATATACTTATGTTTGCAGATGATGTGGTACTAATGGCTGAAACTGCCCAGGATCTGCAGCTTATGATAAATAAATTAGCGGATTATTGTGTACTTTGGGGATTTACAGTTAATTTAGAGAAAACAAAAGTAATGGTGTTTAGTAGTAAGGGTGGGAGGAAAAATAAAAAAGAAAAATGGTTTTATAAGAATCAGGAGGTGGAAATTGTTAATAAATATAAATATCTGGGCATTCTGCTAACTCCAAAATTAAACATGCAAGAACATCTTAAAGAAAGAGCCAAAGTTGCTAAGCAGAGCGTTAATGGAGTGTGGGGAAGCTTGGTAAGAAATAACCAAGTGGCAACTTCGGCTAAATTCCAAGTTTTTGAGGCAGTGGCTAGATCAATCCTCTTTTATTCAGCGCAAACCTGGGGCTACGAAGAGTATGGAACAGTGGAAAAGGTGCTAAATTTTTTTTTTAAAAAACTATTTAAATTGCCGGATAACACACCGAATTATGCATTATTATTAGAGACAGGGCTCTCAAAGTTATTCCCTAGCTCCCTTGAACTGCACACTAAATATGTTCTCAAAGTTTTACAGCTGCCGGTTTGCAGATTTGCGCGAATAACTGCTGAGGAGATTATTAAACACAAAATTTATTGGTTTGGAGAGTGGACTGCAATGTTCAGGGCCAACAGTATCGATTTGGGGGAGGATAGAAGTCTCTGGCAGCTAGGGCATAAATGCCTTAAAGCTAAGATCGTAGAGGAAATCCAAAATAACGCGATTACTAAAGCTCGGGAGGGGAGACACCATGATCTTTATAGAGAGCTTGGGTACGTTTTTTCGGAAAATTACTTTCACGATAGAAATAAAATTGAAAAGATTAGGTTACTGTTTATGGCAAGAACTGGCCTTTTCAATTTGAACGCACGATGTTGGAAAAACGTGTCTAGCATTAACTGCTCTATGTGCAATTTAAATGAGGCAGAAAATACGGAGCATTTAATAGGAAGGTGCCCAATTTTGAGATCATTTAGGAAAAATTTTTTTGGAGAAGAACATTTGACAAAAGAAAAAGTGTTAAGTATTTTAGAGGGGCACTCTTGGAATAAATTGTATTTATATTTAGGATCAGCATTAAAATTTCGAAAAAGTATGGTAGATGAATTTAATTTTTAAACAGTTGAAAAGTTTGATAAATGAGGATAAAGTAGTACGTACAATAAAGCAGTTAGAGGAAATAGTAAAATAGTATAGTTAGAGTATATGTAAATCAATAAAAAATAGAAAATGAAAGTTAAGTATTAAAAATTTAAAATGAAATCAGAAAAGAAATAAATGGATAAAATTTAGGACAATAGGGAAAAAATAAGTATAAAAATTAAAAATTGGATAGATAATTTAAGATAGGTAAATAAAAGAAAATATAGCCAATCGAGCTGACGGCCTAAGGCCAAGCTTTTTTAGCTTTTAAGAAATTATGTAAGATTGAATGTAAAATTGAATATAAAATGAAATAAAGCATTATTATTATTATTATTATTATTATTATTATTATTATTATATATATATATTACTTTCTGCTAATAAAAATTTGAAAATCTGAGGGCTTTCAAACCTCACTAAAACTCTGCCAACAAAATTTGTCCTTATTTAGCTAAAAGTTTGTTTAAGCCTTGAACAAAAAACACACTCAGCGTTGTGTATAAAATAGAATATTATGGTGAATGAATTTTTTAATGCTAAAATTTCATTCATCTCGATTTCAATTAAGTTAAGTGATTTCACATTTATATATAATATTTAATATGAAAAATATTGTGTATATGTTATTTAGACGTGTTTTTGAATTAGATATAATTAGAGAATTCAAAGCTTAATGAATTTTATAAGTAATTAAATAAAAATTATTAAAAACTTGTAAATAAGGTATACAAAGAAAATTTTTTTTATGTATTATATGTATTTTCATTTATGTATAGATATTATTAACATTATGCACGTTGCTCTATTTCTTCAATTCAAATTATAATTCTTAAACAAATATAGTTTGCAATTGCAATATATGTATACCTGAATAACATTAAAATGATGAATTTGAAAACTTCAAAATAATAAATATAAGTCATTAGACTTTAAAACATTAAAATTCTAAACATGTACCTTCTCAAATGGTGGTTATTCTGGTTATATGAGGAAAAAATATATATTACCGGATTTTTGAAATTCTATTTTTAAATCGTATTCCATCCCAAATATACTAATTTAACAAAATATTATTTCATTTTTAGGAATCTCCCCAAGAGCTTACCTAGAACATTGATAAAATATATATACATAATAATATAATAAATGTTATATATATAAAATATAAAATTTAATCAAAAATGAAAACGAATAATCTCTGTCAAAGCAAAACGAAATCTATCCTATGGGGATGGAAAAAAAAAAATTATTTATAAAATATTTATTAATTTTAATTTTAATAAACTACACATAATAATATTTATTTTAGTTTCTAAACGCATAAAATTCATAAAATTTCCTCAAACGAAAATAAAAAAACATAAACTATACATTATCGGAATTTGCCTATATACAAAATATTTCTAAAATACCGTATTTTCTATACCAGGGAAACTTATAATCATATTATACAATATTATAATCATTATTATTCAAATTGAAAAAAATGTTTTAATTTAATTTAATTTAAGTTTTTATTTTATATGAAAATAAAGTTTGAATGCATTCTTTCACCACAAAAAAAAAAACACCTGGAAAAATCTTTTCCTTCATGCAATATTGTAATTAATTATAAATATGTATAATTAGAATATTTATGTTGAACAAAATAAATATTTTGTTATGTATATATATTGTACTTACTTCTTATATGCATATATGGGTGGTTTTTCTTAATTTTACTAAAGCTAAAAGAATTTAGAAAACATGTCATCAAATTGTGCAATTATTTTTTTTCTCTTTTTTTCTTTTTTTTTGGTAATGCATGTGCATGAATGACTTTATGTTATGTCTTAATGTGTGAAAAAATTTGTTGCACATAAAAGACATGCGATTTATATAAAATTTTTAATTTAACATTTAGTTTTGCAAATTTTACGAAATATTACGGAATATAATGGTGAAGATAATGTGTGAAATAATTTAGAAATTTAATATTTAAAAAAAAAAATAAGGAGGAAAATATCTGAGAAACATAAAATGCTAATGCCGTATTTAAACATTTTACATACATTGTTTTTGAATATGTTTAAATAATCCAATTTTTTTTTAAATTTAAGGTGTTATAAAACTGTATTCTGTAAGCTTTAAAGTAACTTTTCTAATAAAATATCTCACACAAGGTAAATTTTCATAAAATTTAATTTAAAGGATTGTGTGAAAAATTATTTGCTTTTAGAAAATCTGTGTTATAGTTATCCTAAGGGTATTTGCAAATATTCCTGAATGTTTCCCTTTTAGTTTTTCTCAAAAATATGTTAAGATAATGTAACAATATTATTTGTCCGAAAATCCTTAAATTGTTAGCAATTTATTTTATTTTGAAAGTATATGTGTGAATATATGATAAAAAAAAAATTTCGCCATTCCAGGACATTCACTCGAAATTAATTTATCCTGTATGTAACTATCTGCAAGTATTTATAAAACGAAATATAACTCTTTTCTATAATTTTAACTTACAAATGCCGACATAAAAATAATTTAAAATTTTTGGCAAAATCCATCAAGTGTATAAAATTCTGAAATTATATCGTCAATCCATATATATATTGTTAAATAAAATTAGTTTTTTTGAATTTTAAGTTCAAATAGTTCAAGGAGAAACATAAAATAATTCTAAGAAAATCGAAAGAAAAAAAAATTTAAATAAAGCTTATCATTTTCTTATAAAAACAATGTCTAACGAATTGAAAAACATAAATTATAAAGAATGAGAATCCCATTAGGATTTAATGAAGTGAAATTAATTTAAAAATTTTAACATAATCTATCGTCAACAGAACAATGATATCGATAAAAAGAGATAATTCTTTCAAATGAATTTTTTTCCTAAATTTATTATGTATATTTTTAACTTCTTTAGTAGATTTGCATTGCATAAACTATTGCATTATAAGATTATGCATTTTACATTATACGGTATAATAATTTTATACATTTTGTTTTCCATTAAATTAAAAATCTTAACACTTTTCAGTTCAGAAGGTGATAAAAATAATGTTACATTGTAATGTAATGTATATTCAACTGTTATAACAAGCCAGTCAATAGCAATATTTTTAGTCAGCTTTGCGTAAGGAGTTCACAGTTGTGACCATTCGATAAATATTTTGGTACGTTTATATTATAAACGAGAAATAATTTAATGAAGACGCAATTCTACATTCACTCGAATGGAAATAAAGATTGAAAAATAATATTTTTGTTAATTTTTACGACCAAACCGTAATTGTCTGAATCAGTAGAAAGAAAACGAAATTTGATTTAAATTATCATTACAATGATGTTGGGAAAATAAATAAAATATAATTGGCACTGATAAAATGTGAATCTTAACAATATTCTCGAATGTCTAATACAGACTACATAGTAGAAAATAATTATTCAAATCTATTTAATTTTCATAAATTTCAGAACCAGATAATTTAAAAGATAGTCATGAGTTGTGAATAAAAGTAAAATTTTAAATAAAAACAAATTAGTGATTAGTATATCCATGTACAAGTACATACAATGTACATATATATTTCTATAGGTTTTATATTCTCTAAAGAGAATAATATTTCTTTACATACAGTAAAAATTGTTGAATTTCCAAACACGATTATTTAAAGAAAAACTTTGAAATGTGATATTTTCGTAAAGTTTATGAATGCATGACTCATAATATAAGTTACATTCTTTTTGTATTTACTTAGGGAACGTATATAATAGATCTCTCCACACATGAGAAAAGAAAAAGAAAAGTATACTTTTGAATCAAATTTTTGTGTTGCAGCAGTGAATACAAAATTAATTTTTGTTCTTTGAAAATAAAGTTTTTAAAATTAAAAGTTCTTTAATATCAACTTCTTAACGGTTGTGCTTAAAGTGTCTAAGATTTAGATGTTGAATTAAAAAATTATTATACGTGTTTTTTGTATTAATTTTTATTTTAGAATCAAATCATAAAGAGCACGTTAATTAGATTTATCAGCCTACACGTTAATTTCAAATCTATATGTAATTTGCATGTCAAAATTAAATTAAAAACTTTCTGAATACATAAACTACTTGGTATTTTTAGTTAGAAAATTAAAATCTACTATGAACTATGATATCATATTTAAGTATCTGAAAGACATTAAAGTTCATGTAAATTCTAACTATAATCATAAATTAAGTAATATAATACTTATATACTTATATAAGTAATATAATACTTATATAAAAATATATCCGACGAAATTGATACTTATATGAGAAAAGGATAGTGGTCAGTTTGAACCTAAACAAAAGATAGAAAAAACAATAATTAAACTTGTATTATCGAATTTATGACGTTATTTTTAATTACAAAATTCATATTAAAATATACTGAACATATAAAATAAAAATTTTACTTCATATTTGATTTTAAGTATATTTTTATATATTCTGTGTTGTTAGAAAACATTACGCCCACTATTATATTTGGCAGAATAAAAAGGAATTGCTCGATTAATTTTTCTTACGAATCACTATCGTACTACTATAAAGTTGTAATGTAAAAGCTTATGCTTATAGATTGTTCATAAAAATAAAGTTTTCCAACAACCATTATAGAAAAAAAAAGTTCGAAAGTCAAAAAACTATGTAAATTTGTTCAATGAGGATTGTTTTTAGGTAAAAAAAAGTCCCAGATGCTTAACACATAAAAAATATGTTTATTTTTATGTTATGAAATCATTTTGTTAGTCATAAAAAGTACATATATTTTAGTATTATTTGTATGATATATCTCTTAATGTTCTCATATATACATTTTGATTTCTTACATTTTGATGAGAAAACTTCTCTAACGTATATAATATCTCATATCTAACGTATATAATATCTGATTTATTTATTTATAGTTTTTTCTATAGCTGACCACAACCTCAACACTGAAAATTTTTTGATTTTTATTTCGTTATACTTTGAAATAATGTTTTTAAGTTTTTTTTTTAAGGATTTTAATGCGTTTAGTAAGCACTCAGAATTGGAATTTATAACGATTGGATCATGAAGCTAACAATCGAAGTGAGTCAACTTAATGTAATATTCAAAATATTCTCATAAAAACAACACAAACACTTAATTCAAGTGAGACAAATTGAAAAATTGACACAAGTTCCAGTCCGAGGTGGGGATCGAACCCACGACCGAACACGCCGTAGGATAATGGCAATACCACTACACCATGACGGTACTTATTATAATAAGATAGTAGACTAGAATCAAACCATATAAAGGAATCAGAAAAAAAAAAAAAAATAACTCACAGCATTAAATACAAAAACTTAAATACAAAACTTCTAGAATTGTAAATAATAGGTTTCAAATCAAGTGAATTGTTCTGATGAGTCCTAAGATTGATAACAGGACGAAACAATTGAATAATCTTTCAGTAATTTCAAGTAAAAGTATTCTCAAATAATGAATAAGCAATAGATTTCATAAATTTCCTGTGTGAATATAAATAATTGTTTTGAGGTTTCATTAGGCAAATATAAATGTTTTTAAGTTTTGAATTAAAATTTCTATTTCAGTAGAATTATATAATATTAATTTTTTTTATTACATATTTCTTTGCTCAACTTTTACTACTGTTCATTTGATTGATTGTTAATTAATACTGTTTTAAATACGTTTCTCTCAGTGAATCATATCATATTATCCGATATATATTAGATACAAATATGTTTATTTAATATTTCTAGCATGAATATAAGTACTTTTACAATCCCATTCATATAACTATGTTTTTCATCTGTTTATTCCCATTGGTTTTATAAAGTTCGTTTGCTTTATAATAATATCCAAAGGAAAATGTATGTGTTTTCAAATATTTCAAAATATTTAGATCAAGTATTAGATTTAGATCGATTTATTGTTTCTTCTAATTCAAGCATGCTTCATCTAATGCAATATTAAGAAGAAACCCTCGTTCTCAAATGTCCTGAATGCTTTCCTTGATTAAAAATTGAAGTTGTCGGATTGTTTTCAATTATAAAAAAATGTACATATTTGATTTACAGTGCCTCAATTATAGCCGCAAATGAAAATAAAACAAAAAACGTAGTGAAATTAATTTAAATAAAATAAAATTAATAAATTTAAATAAATTTGCAAACTTTTTGATATTTGTAAAGTTAATGTCCTTTTGTTTTTAAATGAAAACCTATTAAAATTAAATTTATTACAATAATAATTAACATTAAATAAAATTATTCTTCATTTTATTTTTGTATTTCTTAAATACCAAGTATTAAAAAAAATCAGGCTATAATAATAAATTAAGGATTCATAGAAAAAGTTTTAATAGAAATACATAAAAACCATAATTGTTAAAATGAATCTCTAATTTAGAAAAATAAAAATATCTTCCAAATTTAAAACTTTTTTTTAACAAATAGAATTTTACAACAATAAAATTTATTTATTTAATTTTATTTTAAATGTAATAAAATAAATATAATTTATAAAGAATTGTCCTTACTATTTTTTCTAATTAAAAAAGTTCATCAATATTGTCCTCAAGAAAAAGCTACAATTTTCATGATTTTTTTTTTAATATTAAATATCATGTACATGTACAAGTTTGCTTAATTTAATTGTGTTTAGGTTAATTTTAGATAATATAGAATTTTAGATTACCATTCATAGTTAATCCTTTTTTTAGGGGTTGAATTTGAAAGTTAACCAATTCGAAGTAATATATGTTTCTAAGTTGTATAATTAATTAAATTTTTCTAATAAATAATCAACTATAATATAATTAATTTTTAATTATTTATATATAGTTAACTAAACATTATTTATAAATATTCTAATTTTAGTTAACTTTAATTACTTTTTATTTCCAAAAAATAGTTATAGTTAAAAATTCCAAAGATTTTGGTTCGATTCAAGAACTAATAAATAATATACATATGCATAATTACATTATTATAACTGTATGTACTTGAAATAGTAAACTATAATTAATCGGTTAGAAATCATTATCGATTGTCAATAATGATTATCTCATTTCGTTTGATGGAAAAAAATAAGTAAAAAGTTAATTATAAATAAAATTAATTACTACTATTAATTTTTTAATACATACTACATTTAAATAAATTTAATGAACAAGAAAATAAATAGTTTTGATCTTTGTCAAAAACTTTGACAACATAAAGAACATAAGATATTTCTAGTATCTTTATAGAAAAAATTAACCTATTTTTGTTTAAAATTTGAAAATTGATAAAACTACAAAATTATTTATTTTCTCAGAATGAAGAAAATAAACATACATTTTTTTAACAAAACTTTTATTCTACACGCGCCTTATTTTTTATAAAGCTTTTCTCAACAAAAATTTTCAAAATTATTTTCGAATTAAAAAAAACAACAATTTTTCTCTTAAACTCTCTTTTGGAAATTCTGGAATATTTTTCTCATTTCCAATTTACTATATAAAAGCTTATTGAAAGGAAAACATCTTTTTTTTCGGTACTCAAAATCATCAATGAAAATGTACTAATAGTAAAAATTTAGTATTCTTCCTTATTTTAATAAGTTCAAATCAGGTAAAGGATATTTTTAACAGAATAGAATAGAAATCGAAAATTATAAATTTTATGTCTTATATATGTACCTATATATTTTAATAAATGATTGAAATCAGGTTCTAACCAGGATCTTTATAAAATTAATAAAATTCGAACGTTATTCTTTAAGCAAAGGTGTTAAAAGAAAATTTTTTAATTTAAATTATTTTGTTAAAAAAAATATCTTGTTGACCTATTTTTCTTAACTTCAATAAAATGTCGTAAAAAATTTCCAAGTTTTTTTTATTTTTAAAAGAAATTGCTAATCACCCTTTTTATAATGATAATATACGACAGTAAGACTAAGTGATATAAATGGTATTGGATTTGGGTTAAAATATTATTGAGTGGTTCTGCGAGTTTTAGGAATTATTAATTTAGTGATTTTTTTTTTAATAGACAATTTCATATAATAAAAATTATATTGAGAGATTATCAAAATAATTTAAGCTAAATCAAATAAAATATTTCGACATTTGGATTTATGTTTAAACTTGAATTTGTTAAAAAAAAAATTAATTATTTGTTTCATAAAGACCAAAATATAGTTTAGAAAAAAACATATTCGTTTGAAAAAAAAAACCATATCAAATAAAGTGTTTTAAAATACCGCATTTTGGTTAACATCAATTTAACACATAATTATTATACAAATACTAAAATGCCTCCAATTTTGTGTTAAAATATTGTTTTATTGACAAGCCCGCATAATTCTATTAAGAAATAAAATTCATTAAAAGAATTTATTTTTTTTTTAAATCTTTAATTCCATTTAGAATTTCATTTAGACATTAAGTTAAAATGTCCTCTTAAGAAATTTCAACAAATCAATTATACAAAAAGATTTATTTTCATTTCATTATGGATTTTTAAAAGAAATCTTGACAATAATAAGTTCAAAAAAAAACTTGTTTAACATATATTTATATTTTTATTATTATGTAGAAAATAAATATATTTGTATATATAAAATCTTGTTGGCATTGAAAAGTTTTCTTTTTTCATAAATAAATGTCTTTATACTATACATATATACATATTTATTTATTTATAAAAGAATTTATTGTATTTCATAAAATAAGCTAAGCTTATACATGTACACAGAATACTTATATTTTGTAAATATATACACGAAATAAATATTTATGTAAAATAAAATATTTTCACCTATAAAGTATGAGAATTAAGTCCCTCAAGGATAAGATTTGTTACACAGTTTCCTAATTTATAAATCTACACAAAAATTGTGTAAGATAATTTATTTTTCATTTTCTTAAATTTTTAAACAAAAAGAAAAAGAAAATAATTTTATTCTTCACTTTCGGTAAGAAAATAGAAATTATATAGCAATGTTTTTTATACAATCTACGGAATAATGATAAGTTAGAGGAATTAAAAGTGCTTCCTTTTTTTTGGTAATAAAAATTAATTTTAATTTTCACACAAATTGTTCTGGAGTCTTCTTTTATTAATTTTAAAACTATTGAACTTACTGAATTATTGCCCATTGTGGTTTAAGAGCTTTGATTTTTATAAAGTTTCGAGACTTGATATTTTTATTCTATTTGTTTCTTTCATGTCCTTTATCACAGATTCATGGCAACTTTTAAGCTGAACTATGGTTCACGATAAGCTAAAATTATCAGAATTAATTTTTGAAAATAATACCTTGACAATTCATACAAAAAAAATTCATACCTAATTATTTTATAAGTCTTTTATTCATGCAATTAAAAAGTTTTATAAAGTGAGAATGTTGGTGATGAGTTGTTAATTATAACCAACTTGCTGAGAAATATTTTTTTATCAAGTTATTGATAGTTTCTTTTTCGAAACCTTTTTGTTATACATATGGTTACATGGAATTTAAAAACTTCGAAGATTTAAATTGTTTATTAAAAATATAAAATAGTTCATAAACTTTCTTGAACAAATCAACTTATATAGATAAAGGTATATTATATTGTATATATTTATTAGATAATGTTTTTTTTCTCAACTTAAATATTCTCCATATAAATATTCTTCTTTTTTTTTTTTCAATATTTAAGAAAAATAATAATAATTTAGTTCTGCCCTAAAAATAAATTATCTAATTTGAAATGAAATCGATTTAATAAAGTGTCTCTGGGTACGGTTCTATTTGATTTCTATTTGAGAGCAAGATTACTTTAGAAACTCGAATTAAAATTATTCAAATCCATTACCAAAATGGTCGATCTGTGGAAATAACATTTCGTAAACTTATTGATATTATTCGTTATAATCGTCCATCACAGCCTGCAATTAAGAATTTGGTGTATAAATTTGAGTCAACTGGTTCAGTACGAAACATAAAAATATCAAAATATGCTTTAAAAAAACGGTCTACTTAGCCTTATAGTTAAGTTGTCGAAATAAAAATGTTGGGGGGCTGTACTGTCATGAAAAAAGACACTCTGGTTCCGGAAAAAAAATTCAAGATTATTATGACCAAGTAAAAAAATGATTTATTAAATGTTTATGTGAATTATTCAGAATATGTTACAAGTATGTTCAATTTACGTAATTTAAATGTTAAGTGTACATTGCTCTTTTTTGTTTAATGGTGCTTCTAGATCCATATCATAAACATAACATGTATTTTTTACTAAGAAAACTTACAAAAAAAAATTATAATTACACAATGATAATCTTAAAGACCTTTGGAGTTATTAATTCACGATGGTGTACCTAATTAACTTTGTTATGAACTTAAAGTTAAAGAGAAAATCTTATTTTATGAAATTAAATTACACAGAAGCAAATTATACTTCCTCCAAGTCAATTATTCTGAAATTATGTATGCATGTATAATTTTAGGTTCGCGGGCAATTCGTCTAAAACAGTTCGTCTAAGATCAATTCGTCTAAAACAATTCGTCTAAAACAATTCGTCTAAAACAATTCGTCTAAAATCAATTAGTCTAAAACAATTTGTCTAAAACAATTTGTCTAAAACAATTTGTCTAAAACAATTCGTCTAAAACAATTCGTCTAAAAACAATTTGTCTAAAAACAATTTGCGCGCGCAATTTACATGCAAAATTTTCTTAAATAGAGTTGTAATCCCTGATTGTGGACGAATTTTGCGACTACTTAATTTTAGACGAATTGCCCGCTTAGGCGAATAACTTTTAGACGAATTATGTATTTGACTTCGAAACAGTCCAAGTTTTAAAAAATATTCTTATTATTTTCATATATATTCTTATTATTTTCAAGTAATTACAAAAATTTATATAAAGAAACATACAAGTTGGCGACGTGAAATTATTTTCTCATACAAATAAAGATATAATAAATTCAAATTTATTTTCTTTTTAAATTAAAATTATTTTATATATTTAGTTCAATTTGATAAAATATAAATAATAATCTAAAAATTAATAATAATTAAATAAAAATATATTAACAATGGAAAAAAAAGTCCCAAGATTGAAATTTTCCGCAAGTGAAAAAAACAGAAATCGTCTGGTTGTTGATGGTTATGTTTTTTACAGAAATGGTTCCCATGAAGATTGCACGTACTGGAAATGCTGCCAGTATGACCGCCTCAAATGCAAGGTACGAATAACTACTGTAAAAGCGGTCATAAAAAATTCAAAGGGTGAACATTTCCATGCAGCAGACGCTGCTCAGCTTGAATCTGACATGGTGAAGACCGAAATTAAAAATATTGCTTTGACTTCAAATGACTCTCCAAAATTAATTTTAAGTAAAGCATATGCTAATGTACCACTTGAAATTGCCGCAAAACTAACAAAAATATCTTCGGCAAAAAGAACAATTCGCATCCTGCGGCAGAATAATAGCTTTCCAGATTTACCAAATTCTCGTATGGATTTAGTGATTCCTGAGAGCCTTCGAAAAACAACTAGAGGCGAACCATTTATCGTATATGACAGCGGCTTAGGAGTGGAAAATAGAATTTTCATATTTTCAACCGTTCGGAATTTAATTCTGCTGTCACAATCACTGGAATGGTACGCTGACGGAACATTCAAAACTTGTCCAAATCTTTTTGAACAGTTTTATACAATACATTGTATAATAAACAACAAGTCTGTTCCTTTAGTATTTGCTTTATTGCCGAATAAACAACAAAATACCTACGAATGTTTTCTAAATGAACTGAAGAAGTTTGAAAGTTGTCTGAACCCATCGTCCATTTTACTGGATATGGAATGGCGGCCATAAATGCCTTCAAAGTCGCTTTCCCTCAAGCAGAAATAAGAACATGTTTTTTTCATTTTAAACAAGCTCTTTATCGAAATATTGCTGATAAAGGGTTTAAAAGAAAGTACGACACCGACAGCAAATTTGCAATGAATATTCGTATGCTTGCAGCTTTAGCGTATGTAAAATAGGAGGACGTTTCTTCGACATATGATATGCTGGAACAAATAATGCCTGTTCTCCTTCAGCCATTCCTGCAATATTTTGAAAAAAATTTTATTGGTGGACAATCAGATAGACGTGGGAAACCAATTGGACCAAAATTTCCGATCAAAGATTGGAATATATTCAGTAAACCTAATTTACCGAGAACTAACAACCATTTAGAAGGTTCGCACCATGGATTTGCGTTTTTGGAGGAAGTACATCATCCTTCTATTTGGAAGTTTATATCATTTTTAATAACGGAACAGGGAAAAAATGAGACGTTGTTGACTCAGATGCAGGCAAGAGTAGACCTAGGAGATAACAGCAAGGCAATATTCATTGATCATTGGAAGCGTATCGAAAAGATTGTGCAACGATATGAAGAAACGCCAATTATGGATTATGTTAAAGCTATAGCTGATAATATTATATTCTAAAAAAAAAAATTGTAAATTATTGTTTTTTAATATAAAAAAGGAATCAAATTAAAAATATAGGTATATTATTTAAAAAAAATTAATTACAACCTTTTTTATATTTTAAACGATTTTCCTTCTGAAACGAACTACTTTAGAAGAACTGTTATTAGATGAAAAGTTTTTAGACTAATTTTTTTTAGACTAATTGCCCTTTTAGACGAAATTATTTTAGATAAATAATTTCTAGACTATTTGTTTTTAGACGAATTGCACTTTTAGACGAAATGTTATTAGATAAATAGTTTTTAGACTAATTATTTATAGACGAATTATTTTAGACGAATATTCCAGTTACCATAATTTTAAATATGACCTTAGGAAAACTTATCCGATTTGGC
The DNA here is from genome assembly GCA_964007475.1 of Hybos culiciformis. Taxonomy (NCBI): domain Eukaryota; kingdom Metazoa; phylum Arthropoda; class Insecta; order Diptera; family Hybotidae; genus Hybos; species Hybos culiciformis. The sequence continues at coordinate 40,505,173 of OZ023274.1, read as the reverse complement.
TGAAATTCGAAATTAACTTCTCTTTTACCCGAATGCTTCTGTCTGAGCAAAGTCTGTTGTGTTTGAAAGCATTTAGAAGTATTAAAAACATACAAAGAATCCCTAGACATCGATTTCATTATATATTAGATTAGATTAGATTATTGACCAAATATTTTATTAGAATTCAAATAAGTGTACTACACACATTTACGTATAATATCTAAATTCTATTTTGTGATATTAAGGTATTTGATTTTTGTATATTTTTCAGAATATAAAATGAAAAAATTAATTTTAACACAAATTGAACCAGTTAATCGAACAGCCAATATATTTATTCTTTTTTGTATAAAAATTCATATAAAAACATAGAAAAAAATTCGCATTATATAATATTTATGAATTTTGAAAGTGAATTTTCATCCAAAAATTTAATATAGTTATATTATAGCAATTAATTAGTTGAATAAATATTATAAATTTTTGGAATTTTATAACTTTATCCTATTTGTATTAACATTTAGGAATTTTGTCAATTTTTAATTAAAGCAAAAATTAATTTTATATTTGTGCCATTAAACTTATTTGATTTTAATGAAAAAGTTTAATTTTTTTATTATACTTTTAAAAGGTTATTTTCTATATAATTTCTTTTACTTTTTAATAAAAAAATTGGGAAGAGTTCAACTTCTAATTACATTTATAAAATAAAAACATAATATTCTTTTAAAAAATATAAAAATTTGATAATAAAATTTTATTAGAAAATTGTTTTAAAAAGTAAAATTTTGCGTTTATAAAATAATTTTAAGATATCTGCTGTTGTTGACACTTCGAATCTTGTAATTTAAAAACTTTTTTTTAACAAAAAATTATGTACTTATATTAATAGAAATAGAAATAAACAATTTTTTTAAAATTTGTATCTAATATCTTGTTCGCGTCTTAAAATATTTCCGGAAATATTCCACTTCTAAAAGTGCTTTTCATACTTGATGAGTGGAAATAATTTAATAGTTCCGGAAAAAAAAAATAAGTGCGAACAAGGTATACGAAATAAAGCCCATATATTACTATCATTCACTTAAATATATATATGATTTGCTTTATTGATAAAATTTATGCTATATTTAAAATATGTAGTATATTGAATTTCGGAAAGTCAGTTTCAAAAACGGGTGCATATCGAAAAAATTGCTGATGTAGAAAAAGTACAATAAAGATTGCCCATCAGGAAGTCTTAAAAACTTTTATCTTCATTACTGGTTGAAACTGCATAAAACCATTAATTGTTAAAAGTTATTTTAACAGTTGGATAATCTTTGGATTTCGTGTGTATTGGATCAAAACATCCTTATAAGGAGAAAATTACCGGTGTATAGATAAAAAAAATAAACTAACATAATTGACACTTCTATACAAGAAACTTTCAAAACATTTTCTTGTCAACAAACTGAATATTTGAAGCGAATAAAAATTTGTTTTTATACAACAGAAATAAAAACTGCTAACGCGATTTCATTTAATTAATCCTGAGGTTAATTATTTATTACTTCTTCTTCACATTATTTCACTGGTACTATTTTTATGTAATTAATTAACTTGTGTCAGTCAGATGATTTAATTTTCTTCCGAAACGTTTTTTTTTCCATTTTCCATATTTTTTTTGTTTTTGTAAATAAACTTCAATCAACTTTCTTAATTGTATTTATGTACCTATTATATATATAATTTATTCAAAAAAAAGTCTGCAAAGTAAATTAATTATACAAAATGAAAAAAACAATAAGGAGAGGATACTTCCTTTTCACGTAATTTACATAAATATTTTACTTTATGGGGAAATAAAACTCAATTTGCATAGAGTAACATAAAATTTTTATTAACATTTTTTATTCAATCTTTTTTTGTTTTGCCCGAATTAATAAAGACAAAAAAAAAAAGTGTAGAACCTTATATCTCTGCAGCTTGTTTTCAAAATTTAGCCATTGGAAATTTAAATATTAGAGATATTGTACCTAAATTCTGTGATAATCTCTGAGACTCTGGAAAAAAAGATGTCAAATAAAATTCACAAACCTTGAAATAACTCAAAAAACCTCAAAAAAAAACC